>PYAF01006011.1:657052-667243 GCA_007407185.1 Glycine tomentella | reverse complement strand
TATGCTAAGCAAGTTGTTTTGTTTTATTGTGAATGGTTTGATCCATCTAGTAGGGGAACAAGAGTGGATCGAAAAGATGGAACAGTGGAAATTCGAATGGATAGAAGATATAATCTATTTGATCCATTCATTAGTGCCCAGAATGTCAGACAAGTGTATTATGTGTCCTATCCAGCAATAAGACCGGACAAACGTGATTAG
The DNA here is from genome assembly GCA_007407185.1 of Glycine tomentella. Classification (NCBI taxonomy): domain Eukaryota; kingdom Viridiplantae; phylum Streptophyta; class Magnoliopsida; order Fabales; family Fabaceae; genus Glycine; species Glycine tomentella. The sequence continues at coordinate 667,042 of PYAF01006011.1, read as the reverse complement.
TGTGCTGCAATTAAAACAAAGCCCAGGGGTTACATAGAATATAACAATGCACCAACTGATGTGCCTTATCAAGTAGAGAAAATGTCACATGGTAATGAAATCATCGAAGTTGAAAGCATTTCTGGCTTGCAAGATCAGAGAGGTGGGGTTGAAGAAGTGGACCCAGATGCTGTCTTCATAAATGATTCCCAATCAAATACTTTGCATGGACAGACAAATAATATTGAAGAAGAAAATGAAGGCGAATTAGAAGATGATTTTCAGGTTTATGATTCTGAATAGGATTACAAATGGATGGATGTTATGAATCCTTATTTGACTTCTCCAATCAGTGTAAAACACCGTCCCTAATTACTTGTAAAGAAATTTAAGATGAACCACCTGTTTTTTTGTATACATAGGTTTGTTTTATATATGTTCATGATTACATGCTTGCACTGCTAATGTTGAATGTTATCATCTTCATCATACGGTGATTATATACCAAGTTGAATTATGTATGTATGTATGTATGTATGCATGTATGTGTTGATTTACGCAATTTGGATGTTATATACCAAGTTGAGTCATGTATTACAGCTGAATTTATAATGAATGTTTATGAAAGTAAAGTCAAATAAATATTATATTCCATTATCGTAACAGACTTCAATAGTTTTTCAATGTAGACATAGTTTAAGACTGTATTAATGATTACATAGTTGATTTTGGATTACATTGACCAGACTATATGGATGCTGAGAGAGTAAAAGACTCTTTAGATTTAGAGGCATCCATGGATGTTGACATAGTTGAAGACTCTTTACATTTAGAAGACGATATGCATGCTCAGATAGTTGAAGATTCTTTAGATGTAGAGGACTCCATGGATGTTGAGATAGTTCAAGACTCTTTAGATGTAAATGACTATATGGATGTTAACAGAGTTGAAGACTCGTTAGATTTCCAGGACAGTATGACTGTTCAGAGAGTTGAAGACCCTTTACATTTAGAGAGAGTTGAAGACTCTTTAGATTTAGAGGACTCAATGGATGTTAACATAGTTGAAGACTCTTTTGATTTAGACGAAGTTGAACCTATATTTGTAAGATCAGAGACTGCAGAGAGGGAATGTCAGAAAGTAATTAGACAAATGTTAAAGATTTATCTACCCAATTTGGGAGATGGAATCAATGATGCAACATGTGAAGACTATTTAGAGTTAGAGGAAGTGGTGGTTGAAAAACAGGACACTCAGCCTATGTTTGTCAAAACCGAGGTGACAGATAGGGATTGTGATAAAGTATTTACAGACATAGTAAGAATTTGTGTTCCGAATTTAGATAATGGTATGGATGTTGAAACACTTGAATATGGTTTAGAGTGTGTAGACTCTAGTGGGGAAAAAGGTAACATTGAAAGCATACATGTACGATCTGAAACAGCAGAGAGAGAATGTCAGCAAGTAGTTAAAGACATGTTATATATTTATCTTCCAGACTTATGAAATATATATTGTTTCAGAATGTAATGGAATGGAACTTTGTTAATGTATTTGATTTTTTGTGTAAAAGGAAAATATGCCAGTTCGGTATAAGTAGTTAATGGTCAAATACTTTAATGCCCATATCACCTTTTTGTATATATAGATATGTCATCAGGTGGTGCTGATCCTCCCCGACCGCCGGTCAATGTTAACATTGACAATCGGACAACTGGAAAGAAAAAACGATATGTGCTTAGACTATTACCACCTAGAGATAATTTGCCGACGTCTACATCATCCCCGTCTAGTGTATCTATGCCAATAAGATCACTAGATTTTGTACCTACACCATCTCTACCTTCGAATGAAGCTATACCATCTATTCCAATTAATGCAGCTGGACCATCCACAGCGCCTACAAACACAACATCTCCTACCCCAGGTGCTGCAAACATACCTTCTGATGAAGATGTAGCAAATTTGGTGGTGGACGACCCCCCTATCAATGATCGTCCAACGATTACACTGATAAATGGAGCGTAAGTATTAACAATATACATAAAATTATAAATATATCATGACGTTTTATTATTTTTGGACATACGCATTGACAAATTATTTGTTGTGTTAAGTTTTCATCCATCAAAGGTTGCGGCACATGCTATCACATTGTCCATTAGACAACAATTTGATCACCCATGGCCAACCTGGGGAGCAATTCCAAAAGACCATCAAGAACTGTTTTTCCAACGTTTTAAGGTAATATAATGTTGCATTCCTACTAATTTCAATGTGGTAACGATCAGCTATTGTGTTCTATTGTTGGTCATTGAACATTTAAATTGGTTTATAATTGTTGTTGTTGTTAAATACATTTGTGGTTATTGTTGTTGTTAAATACATTTCTTCTACTATGCCATATCTTCATAATAAAGGACAGCTATAGAATGTTGTTAGATCATGTATGATGAGCATTAACTTCATCTTCATCAGAGCCAGTAGTAATGCATTCCTTCTCATCGTCAAAGGCTTCAAAGGGAGGATGAGGGTTATGTCCCTTTCCAAAAGACCTAATATAATCCTTAACTGATCTCTCTTGTGCTTCTAGTGTGAGCCACAAATGCAATACCACAACTTGCCACACTTCTTGTCATGAGTCCTCCAATCCCCTTTGACTGCAAAAGTTTTCCCACATTTACTACACATTTTCCCACATTGAATGATTATTGTTCTTCTCAGAATTTTTTGTGCATTTACTAATAGTCAGTTATGCTAATATATTTTCTTTTGTTCTCTCTGTTGTTGTTGTTGTTGGTAAATACATTTGTGGTTATTGTTGGAAGTAATAATTAAATGGCTTTGTTTCACCAATATTTGTTGTGGTGACATTGGTCTTTATGTATTTCTATTTAATATTATCACTTTGTGTTACCTTAGAGGAAATTGGTTTGGAGACCAGAGGAAGAGAGTGAAATTAAAAAAGTATTTCACTCAAAAGCCTCTCATAGGCTTTCTGAAATGTTCTGCGATGCTCGAAATGAAAATAAAAGGCCATACTGGATTGGAGATCGTGTCTGGAATGATCTATTATCACATTGGAATGCTCCCGAGTATCGTTCCAAGTGTCAAACGGCAAAAAAAAATCGAGCATCTGAAAAGGGTGGCTGTATGCACACAGGTGGTTCAATTAGCTTGCAGGATCATGCCATTCGCTTGGTAAGATGAATTTACAAATATGCATGTTAAATTTTTGTCCATCATATAATGTGACTATGTTATATTTTTGTTGTTATTTTTTTAATTAGTCTCAGGAACTTGGTCGATCAGCATACATTGATGAGATTTTTCAACAAACACATTTACGGAAGGATACTGGTGAATTTGTCGATGATAGATCTAGGCAGACACATGTGAGATGCTAATTTGTCATGGTTATTGTATTAAAACATCATGTTTTATTCATTTCATGAAATAATAACTGTCTTTCAATGACAGGAAAATTTTGAGGCTAGATTGTCTCAAGCTAGGTCTGATGTTCAATCTAGTGTTGGTGATTCTGAAATGACCCCGTTGTCTCCTGCTGAAGAACAAAGACTAAGGAGTCAGTGTTGGATTGCAGCAGCTGGACCTATGCGTAAGGGCCGTCTTTACGGAACTGGCGATCTTGCTCATTCTTATAAACGTGGAGATGAGACATTCGTGCAAAACTTGCATGGGTCATCTAGACATGCCTATGAATCAGCGGAAATTCATCAGATAAAGGAGGAGCTTCGTCAATCAAAGGAAAAGCTGCGTCAATCAAAAGAGGCGTTGCGTCAATCAACGGAGCAAATGAGAGTTTTTCAATCAGTTGTACTCCAATTCCTACCTCCAGTAGCTCGTAGCATTATGTAGCAGCAACAACAACTCGCCGAAGAACAACACCAACAACATGATCAACCACATGATGCGCAGCAACAAAACAATGATGAACCAGCAAATGACCAGCAAGGACACCATGACAATGACTATGTTGATTATTGACTTCGAAACAGTTTGAGTTATCAGATGTTCAACATTGTGCTTCTATTTTATTTATATTTCGAACTTATTTTACTTTGTTTTAATATTTTGCTTTTAATGTATGAATTCAGTTTTTTATTTCATAATATGCTTTATTTTCATAATGAAATGTTATTTAATATCAATAATTACACAAAATGTACGGTAATTACGAATGGAATGAGCGGTTCATAATTTTAGTCGAAAATGCCGACGGAAATTTCCGACGGATTTGGCCGTCGGAAATCTCCGACGGATAGGGCCGTCGGAAATCTCCGACGGAATTGGCCGTCGGAAATCTCCGACGGACGTAAAATCCGTCGATCAAATTTCCAACGAGCGTTTTTCCGACGGATTTTTTCCTGTCGGAAATCTCGGATTTCCAACGGATTTTCAATATTTCCGACGGATTTTGGGCGTCGGAAATAGCTTTTTTTTTTTGTAGTATAAATATCTCTCAGCAGTATGATGCTCTATCTTGGTAATTTTGTTTTCTTTTTTAAAGAAAGAGAAAAAAGAACTTAATTAAGTTAGTCGATAAATGAGAAAAAATGAAGTATTTCTTTATATTACTTTTTGGGTCTTACCTTTACTTTAAAATCATATGACGAGACTGTCATTTTAATTTATCTCATCAAGACAAAACTAAATGCTCAAAAAAATATTTTTTATTTTATTAAAATGGGTAAATAAATAATATTAATAAACATAATGATCCAATATATCTTACAATTTTGATGAATAATAAACATAGTGTTCAATGAGAATGCTGAATAATAATGAATTACTGTAAGGATAGAGTACAAGTACAATCCACCTAAACCAAAAATATATATATTCTAACAAAGATCGTCCTAAAACCTTATATATGCAACTACAGTTTGAAGATAATTGTTCATTGTCAATCTGACAAGGATCTATTTCATTAGGGACTAAAATAAAGTGTTAAGGAGAAAAAAAAATTATTATTTTATTAAGAATTTAATGTAAATAAGTATTTTTATCAAAAAGTAAATATAAAATTGAGGTATATATTAGGAATCGAAAACATACTTTAGTTTAATTTGTTTTTATCAAACGTACTGTTAATGCATCAAAATACTTATTTAATTTCTAACAATATTTCATGCGAAGAAGTGTTTATTTGTAACAAAATTACTTTGTTAAATGTATTTGTCTATATATAGCATATTTGTCATGCATATGTGTTTGTGATAGGTATAAGCACTCAAATGAAGTGAAGAGGACCACAGGGTGGTGTCACATAAGATTTTGGTCATTTTCTTTTTCTTTTTTTATAATAATTTGGTTAATTTTGTGTTTATTTGCAGTGTTGAAAGCAAATAGGTAACCATGACTGTACTTATTTTGTCACAAGTCATATGTGAAGTGAGCAAATAGGTAACCAAAGAAAGGGCATGAATTATGACATTTTGAAAATTATCCACTTTTGACAATAATGTTTTTGTTGGTTATTACTAAAGTATAACACTTGGTTATCTAAAGATAGTTTGGAATGTGAGCTTCATAAGATTAAGATGTTATCAGAAAGTAACTCAGAAGATAGGCTTCATGATGATAATAAAAAGTTAAGTTTTATGTACGCAACATTCATATTTATGAACATGTAAAATATCTTCCTAGAATTACCATTCTAAGCCTAAGAAGATACAATTATGTAGGTGTTCAGTAAACTCATATATGTACTTAGAAAGTATATAAAATGTTATGAGAAGCTGACTAGATATAGCAGTAAGCAACATTTTAAAATAAACATGTGATCAATTCAAGTTTATTCAATAACTCTATTGATCGAATTATTAAGTCACTAATTAAATTGTATAAACTAAATTAAATTTCTTAATTATTAAATTATGTATATATATTATTTGTCATATAATATATAACAAGTTGCCATAATGGTGTAGGGTAAATTGTTATTTTTAGACTTCCATTATCGGGGTTTGATTCCTATGTAAGGTAAATTTTTACATTTTCCTTGAATTTAAAAGCCGTTTAACTTTTAGTCATTACAATTTAATTTTTTTTTTATTTTTAGTTATTATAAATTATGTTTTTAATTCTTAAAACATTTTAGATAAAACTTTGAATAATGAAAAAAATATTATATAAATATTATAATGATAAAAAATAAAACATATATAATTTACAAGAAATAAAAATAAAAAAGGTAATTTTATAAAGATAAAAAAAATAAAAAAAATAAATTATAAAATTTAAAAAGATATTTAAACCTTTGACATGAAGCACAATATTTTCCAAAAAAAAAAAAAAAAAAAACACCATCTTCCAAGTGGTCATCGCCTCATGCACGCTTCCCAAAGCAATAACAACCCTCACATTGAAAAGTAGCACAACCTTACCAAGTAATTAAAACACATAAATTTACACGAACTAGTTGGCTTGTTATACCCATCGATTTACTGGTTCATCCGGGAAACTAATTAACTGGATCACACCAGTTTGAAGACAAGCTCGATCCAACTATCTGCTCGGATCAAATTAGGCATTGATTATTGGTCGAATAGGTTCAAACACCCGAGTCTGGTATGATTTTTAAAACTATGGCACGCAAGACTTATAAATATTTGTTGGATAAACACGAATTAAATGAGTTGTGTCTCTTTAGTTAGTTTTAAACGGTGTTAGTAGACACTTCATGGCTATGATTAAAAGAGTAAAAAGATTGCAATTATATATAGGTATCAAAATAAGATGTTTTGAACTACAGAGACTAAAAAAAGTTACTATAACTATACAGGAAGAAAAGCATTTTTTTTATATTTATTTTGCTTCTTTTATATCCTATACCAAGTTCATTATATTCTTTATAATTTTGAAAATAATTTACACTGTCAACTGTGTGAAAGAACAACCGCTAAAGGATAAGAGTGGCAGAGGAAGTGGGGCAGATTAAATGTAGTCAAAACAAAATTAAATCTTAGTGGGTTGTATATATTATATTGGTTTGTGACAAGAAGTAGTTTGATGGAATAAGGACAAGAACCTTTCTGCTGGTGCACACTAGAGTCTAGATGGCTAGTACATTATAGGAATATTGGATCATGTCTTGTATTTGGAGTGTAATTTAATGGAATGAGGGCAATCATCTTTTTCTCTGGTGGTGCACACTAGAGTCTCGATGGCTAGTACTTTATAGGATTGATGGATCTTTTATCTTGAATTTTTGTGTGAGAAACTTGTTTAATATGTTTTTTTCAATAAATGAACTTCATTTTTATACATAATTAATATTAGTATAACTGTCAAGTTTCAACTATTAGAAATTAAACTGGACATTATAACTTTTAAAGCAGTTATTATTATAAGATTAATGTTTTTTCATAATATATAGCAATTCATGATTAGTTTACGGTATACAAAATATTTATTTCATTAATATATTTCAATTAAATTCTTGATAAATAAAGACACATTTTTAACATGATCTATCATGGATATGAAAGTGTTCTTCCCTTCTTTAATTTATTGATGGCCATGTCTACGGGCAGGATATAACTCTAACAAGTTAACAAGTTAGGGGATGTGATAAAATTTCTAAAACATAGGTATATACAACATCGTATAAAATATAAAATAATAAAATTTTAAATTACAATTGCAAGTTTTATAATGTTATAACTTCGGTAAGCAAAAAATAGTTTTTTAGAATTGCAGATTTTAGAAATTTTAAAAATAGGTTACTGGGTCTCTAAATAGTAGGAAACTTAGATTCTTTTTAGAATTAAAATAATAAATTATGCAAGTAGAAAATAATACGCTAATTAACATATATATATATATATATATATATATATAATTACATAAGAATACTTAATTCTTTGGTTTTGTTTGTAGAATAATGTTGAAAATTTTATGTAATAATTATTGTTGTAATAGAAGAGGTTTTATACACTAATTGAATTTATGTAATATTTTATATTTATTCTGTACTAATTTAAATTCTAGATTTTTAAGATTGTTTAACTTTTGTCTTTCATTATTTACGTCAAAAATTCCGCTTTTTGTTATTAGATACAGAATTTCAGATAAAGAAGAGAAGGTAAAATAAGTTCAGTTGAAAAGTAATGTGTTATTCTTATTACAAACTTTCCCATACCATATCCAGTATAGAATTCTAGTTGGCAACTATTGGCAAAGTTTTGAGCGTAGAAATTAGAACCAAAGTCATTATTCAACTTCCACGTACGTGTTAATGAAATGCATGTCATTGAATGACGTCAAGGATCGTCACATTAATATTTAATTTATATAATAATGGTTAATTTGAAGGAAACATGCCTAATTACAAGCCAAAAGAAACGTGTACTTAATATTAGACAAATTTAATTTAAGGGAAGAGCACGAGTATTGTATCTGATAGAGGTTCGAGTATTCAAACTTTTCTTTTTGGCAGTGGTAAATATAAGTTAATTATTTTGAAAATATTCTTTGTACACAGATTTTTTCGATCTGTCTTGAACTAGAATACCGTCTCTCTCCTAATTTTTTACTTACAGAAATATTAGACAATTTTTCTTTAGATCTCTCGTAGTGGTTAACAAATATCACCATTTGATGCAATGTAACATCAGAACTATCCACTTGTTTTGATGCAATCATTCCGTGTGTGTTTGGTTTACTGATTTTATTTTATGACTTTCAAAGCAAAGTATGTCTATAGTCGGATTTAACTCAACGTACGTTTAAAGGATTCTAACGTCAAAACAAACATACCCTCATTGTTTTGTTTTAGTTAATGTTTAACCTAGTTAATAACCTATATGTCTATTATTTATGTGTCTGGTCTAGTTGATCACGTCCTATCACATTCATCCTATCACCTTTAGGAGAGGCCGGTTATCATAGCAGACATCCGTATCTGGCTACAACTTTTAGGGATTGCTCTGTTGGCCATGTTCTTAGAGAGACAAACTTTGAGAGCATATTTAGTTTTTTGCAAAAATGTGAGTTCATGGTGAGAACATTAATAACGTTACCATGTTGGAAACTCCACCTTCCATGGCATGAGTCATATCCTTTTGGTTGATATGATAGGGTGTGCGCATTTGCTCATACCCTTTTGGTTGATATGATAGCTAGAGTATGCCATTTGTGCTGCTAGTCTTCTTTTCATTTCTTGTCTACCAAGACAAGTTACATAAAATGATAAAATGCAATTTATGCTCAGTGAAATTCACATGTATGTACATCAGTACTTTTGTACGTACCAAGGAAATAAGGCGTGGGGGATACTCTAAATCTGACAGTTTTGTACTTTTGTTTGATTATTTGGGTTCATATTTGTAAATAATATATATAGTGATACATAAATATTTATATGACACAATAGTTTTTGGTACACACATATATGTATATATATGTGTATATATATATATATATATATATATATTAATAGGATGTGACTCTTACAAAATAAGTGTTTGAATTTTGAAGATATATGCATGGAAAAATACTTTCAATCTTAAAATATGTGTATAATAAGCAAATAAATCAAGTTTAAGTAAAAGCACCAATACTATTTTTGAGTTGGGTAATACAACTTCAACTTCAAATTCTCAAAATATGGAGAGAGAAAACTTAAATAAAAAATATTTCAAAAAAGTATCCACAAATATTATTAGCAGATAGACTTATAACGTGACTTAACATAAAAACTTGGTGTTTGTTTGAATTGTATAGGTCAAGATACGCTTTCTTATTTGTTATCTGTATTTATTGTCGCTGTCTCAACCTAATGGGGTCGGTTGAAGGTGTTTGGAAGTTGGCCTCTTCCAATTTTATTGTGTGTATTTAAGCTGCTAAGGCTTATTTGCACTTTTCTTTGTAAACATTTATAGCACCTCCGGTGCGGCAAAAGAACCAAAATAATACAAATTAAATAAAAAATTATCAATTTGGTGCAACTTTGAAACTATTTACAAATCTGGGGCAACTGGTCA
>PYAF01006011.1:635499-651933 GCA_007407185.1 Glycine tomentella | reverse complement strand
CATTCAGAATTTAAAAAAAAATTAACTTACTTGTTCGCAGAGCTTCGTTGCTGAAAACCGAAGAAAGCTGATGCCTCTAAACTTTTAGAGAGAACCTAGAGCACTTCTAGAGAGAAGGCAGAGAACTTTTTAGAGAGAAGGCAGAGAGAAGTTTTTAGAGAGAAGCCAAAAGCTGAGAAGTGAGTGAACAGTGCATTCCGGGGGCATTTATACACACTGGTCACGCCCAGAACTGGGCATGACCAGTTACCCCAGATTTGTAAATAGTTTCAAAGTTACACCAAATTGGTAATTTTTTATTTAATTTGTATTATTTTGGTTCTTTTGCCCCTCCGGTGCGTTTAATATATTTACTGATTGTCGATAAAAAAAAATTAAAAAAATGGTTAAAAGTTTGTTAAACTTGCATTCCAATGCATCAAACTGAGAAACAAGTATTTTGTCTCATTGAGATAAAAGTCACCTACGTTGAACAACACTTTCATTCAAACACGCTCCTAATAATAGATATACATGTACAAATGTTGTAAACACCACGGTATTTTAACGCAGTTTGTGGACTGTAAATGTTTTTCTTTCCAAGGATTTGAAGTCGTAAGGAAGGACTTATCTGAGCATACCCAAATAAGTAGAGCAATTTCCTACGCCCTATAAATCTCAAGCACTAATTTCTTTTTATTTCGGAAAGGAATAATCCAAAATATATTTTTACATTCTAGATTATTCTTTCCAAAATGAAAAAAGGAATTAGGCTTGAGATGGATGGAATGTTGGAAGAAACTGTTAAAAATATGTCTAATATCTTTAGTTTTTAAAAAAGAATAATTTAATTTACCTTTTAAAAAAAAAAAAAAAAAAACAATCCATTAGAAACACCCATAAGTAGATATCAAGTAAACACCAGGGTCCAAACTTCAATGATCAATTAGTTCATGTTTTGAGACTTGTTATAATGGCACAGACATCAAGTAAATTGGTGCCGAAAACACCTTTCTATATCGATTTAAGACACAATTGATGTAGCAGGTGAAAAATTAATTTTAACACACGTTTTATATCGATATAAGGAAAAATCATTGTAGAAAGATATTTTCGACATCATTATTTAAACTGATATTAAAATATTCTACTTTTAACATTGGTTTAAAATTGATGTTAAATGTTTTTTTTATAATAATGTAACTTTAAGTCTAAATCGACAAACTTTATTCTCACAAATATCCCTGCTGGAAATGGATTGCTCTTAATCCATTCAAATACCATATTGGAAAATACACCCTATCATATATAGGTTGAATTTGAATTATGGCAAGAGCTAGTATAGGTAGCATGTAATTGGGTTTTGTTCCTACTAAAATGCCTGAAAAAATATTTTTACTGGTAAACATTATTCTACAATTGGTCTATGCAGTAGTATGCAATCCAAATTACAGATTTATGCTATCAGTATACAGAAAGACAAAACGTTTTCTTTCTCGCCAAGTATAACAAATCTTTTATATGAACTTATGAAGTAAAGCTTTTATGCAGCAAAGAATATATGTATTGGCTAGGCATTAGATACTAGAGCCTAAAATAAGACATAAATTATAAAGGAAAGGTTCATTGTCGAAATTAATAAAGTATAAAATTATATTAATATTTATACTATCAAAGATCATTGTATAAGAAGTTAAGAACACATCCAAAAGAAAAGAACTAAAGAAGAAAAAGAGTTTATTACTTATCACAATTTTTAGAAACATTTTGAAATCTTGATTGTTACATAGCATGTGCTTCAGTGCTTGGTTGCTCTTGCTAAAGACCAGCCAATGAACCCCTGATTGCAGAACACACACGCATATATAATATATACAAGGAACTCTTATGGTTGGTCATAGTTCACTACAATATCCAATGGCATTATACTTGTTCTTGATCCACTTGAAGCTGTTTATGTTTTTAAACTTTCTCTCCACTGTCAACATAGTATAGGTCTTGAATCTCTTCTTTCTCTTGAATTATGGATCATTTGATTTGATGCACAAAATTAGAACCACTTCCCTTCTGGTTTGGCACTTTGGCCCAATAAAATGATTAGTTGGACTCTTCTCTAAAGCCAAATTTCAATGTAAAAAGAAGAATTTTCAAGGAATGAGTTGCTCTTCTCTTTGGCCTCTCACTGCAGAAAGAAATTATTTCTTCAACAGTTAAGTCCCAAAAAGAAACAAACATGAAACATCAAAGGAAAGCAAATATCAAACTTATACACTTGGATAAAGCATTTCTCAGAAAAATGTTTCTCAGAGATAGCATTGCCCTTGAAGATCTTGGATATTAAGAGAGGCACACTGCAAAAGTAAATCAGTCAAGAAAATAAATAAATCAAAATTACATAAACCAACAAATCTTGACATTGAAGAAATCTAAAATAACTACATCCTGACATGAAATCTATAATTAAAATACACCCAAATCTGGTATAATCTCTCAATTTATTTATTTATTCAAACTTTCAAAACTATAGGGAAAACAGTAACTGAGTTCAATATATCTAAAATATCCAAAAATAATTGTCACTGGATGTAACTTGTGGCAACTTTAAACCTTAACAACAAACACAACCTAAACAAAGACATCTCCTGCTAGCAGGCAAGTCAGGTCAAGACGAATAAATTTTTTATAGATAAAATTGTTTTGAGAAAACATTGTAAGGTGAACCATGCCAACACCAATAAGATCTTAATTGGAAAAAGGAAACAGAACAATTAAGCCAGAGTATCCAAAACATGATATGGAGCAAGAAAAAAAGTAATAGCACGAGTATCTTACTGAAATTAAAGTCAGAGATTAAGAGAACATGCACTCGCCCATACAATTTGTACATGTTCCATATGACCTTGGGGGAAGTAATAAACTCTCCTTCCCTCAAAAGAGTGTCAAGGGCTCCAACAGAGACATGCTACATTTCCTTGTATAAAGTATCATTGTGATATATTTTTGCAAACATCTCTGCACAAATACACGTGGGTAATCGGTTATATTTCTTCAAATTGGCCACCTAAACAGACATGACATTGACAATGCTTTGCTTGAAGAGGCTGCATATTCGCCACTAACAAAATTACTAGAACACAGAATACAGGAACCAAAAGAGAGGTCTCAGAATTCTTCTTCCATTTCTGCAAGTCCTCTCTCTCGGCTTAGACAGTGCTCTCATGTGCTTCTTGTTTGTCACAAATCAAAATCAATTAGCCACACCAAATACTAATACAGTTTGAAAGAGAATAAAAAAGAAGATTTGAATTAAGAGAATGAACAATAATGACTATTCTGCAATGAAGGATATATGATCCCTTCAAATTGCATATTCTTGAGCCTCCAGGTCTTGTGATTTCCTATCAAACTCTGAAAACTCTTTATGCTAATTTCTACAAATTTGGCATCAACAAGTATCTCACAGAAATCACAATATAAAGATTCGATGTAAAATTTAACAAACACTTAAACACTCGTAAAAGAAAATTTAAAAAAGAGATAAATAACTTCAGCTTTGGTGGGATCACTAACAGGACACATATGACAAATGCAAACCACTCCGACCTTAAACCTCCATGTTTGTTTACCTAAACATCCTTCAATTTGTCAGACAAGCCATACATTTAACTTGAATGAATATTGAAAATAGAACAGAGATGTTTGAAACAAATATTAAATAGAGATGCGAAGAACATAACTACAAATACTTAATAACCTACAAATATAGAAGTTTGAAACAAATACTAAAAACAATAAACGTGTACTTAATAACCTGCAAAAGAAACCATTTCCAAAATCACTTATATTAAACAGCAAAAATTCATTGTCCTAATGCATAAAATGAACAAAGTTATATTTAAATTGATTTAGTAGAAAAGCTGCAAGATACACTGAACCAGAGAAGTTAGTCTGAAAAACAACATTCCTTCAGTCACCACCTGTGAAGTCTGAATTTTGCAGCTGGAACATCCTATTGGATACTTGTTCTAATACTTTGGGATGCAATAGCCATCCATGTATGAATATGGAAATTTGAAAGCCATAGATGATATCAGGCCAATTTTAACCGGCCACAAAATAAAATGAAGTTTTGCAAACAGGGCATTTGAATCTTGCACCTCCCCTTGCATTCTGGAATGTCTACCCTGGAATGTATTTGCATTTCGGAATGTGCTCTCCAGAATACAATGAAAAGTGCAGGATTCAATACCCGCAATCAGTGTTGAGAAAGCCCAGCCGCAAATTCAATAGGAGGTCAAAAATGGAAATGCATTGTGGAATGACCAGTATTAGAGTAACTTGCTAGCTCTTCATGTGTATTGTTATAGTTAGATTTTAATAGGATGGGTAAAATTATGTCCACAGGAAAAAACAGGTTCTAAGAGTATCTCTAATCTCCAATAGAAAAGTCATTCGTGCATTCTTAACTTACTTTTAATGAATACTATACTGCCATTTAAGAATTTCCACAAATTTTTAATTCAATTGTAGAATTCTTCAAAGTTTCAAATAAGCTTCACAATTTACCTCACATTTATATATTTTGTATTCTTTCTGACAATCAAAACAGTTGTTAATATTGAAAACTTAGAAGAACTGGTTCTACACTTGTCAGTCACATTATTACAAATCTTAATAGAACTGCTCTGAAGTTGTAAGTGGAGGAAAACAATTCTTGATTGTTGAAGAAAAAAACTGATTCAGTAATGCGGACTACAATAAGAATTCGGTGTCATTATGTTAACTAAAAATGGTTCGGTAATATATTAACGAATTGGTATACTACAGAAACACAACTTAAGTTCAGGACTTGAGAACGCAACAAAAGATAGAAAGACTTGATTATTTTCCAAGAAGGGATGCCACTATATTGACTTCAATAGTAAAAACTCATAACCCTGAGTACTTATTCTAAGAATCCCTATAAGAATCACAGTTGGAGATGGCCTAAGTACCCAAGTTTAACACTTGTGGCCACTCTAATATTCCCTTCTACTAAGAAACAAGTCTTAGATTAGCTTTTTTTCCTTTTTCCTTCAAAGTTGAAATATCAAAGCATCCCTGGCCAACTTTCATAATAATCAGTGATTCTATTTGTAAGTAACATGAATGATCAGAACACAGAAAATCCAATATTGATACATACATTTTCCCAACTACCCCTAAATCACGTTGCACTAAACTTATTTTGCCTTTGTATAAAATTTCTACTGTAAGACTACCTGTGTTCAATAAAATTCCAATCATCTTATGAGTGTCAAACCAATAGCAGTGATTATAAGGGTGGAAGGAAGACCAAACTTCAGATGGTTCCAGAATGTTAATGTGTATGCAATGTTGGGGGCTCGGCGAGCTTGTTCACACACTATCAAATTAGCAGCTGATCCCAATAGTGAAAGGTTCCCTGCGACTGTGCTGGCCCAAGCCAAGATGAGCCATGCTTTTTTTTCATCCTCTTGGGAAATTGCAGCAGCTGAGGCTGCAACTGGTCCTCCAAGCAATAGAACTGGCAAACATAAACATGAGATTGGTAAAGGGTGCATCAGATCAAAGTGACAATATCAACCCAAAAACAGTTTTGATAGAAAGAAATGAAGATAAAGTTGAGTTATGACTAATTGTAGAATGCATATGGATTTAACTAATTTTGTAAACTTTTGATTTTTCAAAAATAAAATAAAAGTGATTATGTTTTTGTCTCGGAAAGGAGACCTAGCCCAAAAGCATTAGGTGTAATCTATCTTGCATTCTAAGTCTAGTATGGATTTATATCAATGTCGTATTTGGGCCGGCTAGTTCGGCATTCGAGTTAATGGGCCTTGGGCAGGTCGACCCAATAAGAACCGAATGATACACAGCCTCAAGCATTGTGGTGCGAAGAGGACCGAAGGGGTACACATCCCCGCAGTCTCAAATGCACAAGCACGAAGAGACCTAGATCGAGTGGGTCATCCGATTCCAATTCCGTTATGCACAATGAATGTTCTCTTCGGTGCATGACAAGTGAAAACTTTAGAAGAGATAAAAGCTTAACAGTTAACATATTTCTTCTTTGTATGAAACTCCATGTTTTGATTCTAAAAGTTCAAAAAAAAATATCCAAAACTGCATATTTTCAGAAACCTGAAGTTCAAGGTTCTATGCAATTATGCCTCTTATATATAAAAGACAGTAACTTCAATTTTGAGGATTATTTCTTCCATTTGTTGTCTGTTCCGTAACAGAGAAACCTTTATTTATTTATAAATTAGTGAAAATAGCATTTGTTTTTAATACTTCAGTTGATTTTTATGTTATGTTGAATTATATAGAAGTGTTTCCATTTCCAGTATTTATACGCTTTGAAAAAATCCTCAATTTTATGCTCCTAAAATGATCTGTCCTTTTTTCACCCCTTTTCATTAGTGAAAAATATATGCACCTAAAACCAAAGTCAAAGTCAAATTTTAAAATCTCATTAATTAAAAACTATCGTATGAAAAGTGAAAATAAAAAAAAATAAAAATCTAATAAATATTTGGTCACTGAAATGACTGCTATGTACTATACGTTGCCATGTACATTTGCACCATTCACAATTGTGTGTATGAGAATGCATTAGACCATTCAGAGTCTCAAACCTCCAATCCTATGTTTGATCTAACCACATATATTCAGGTCTTCGAAAAAATAAGGATTCACTTAGAAAGGAATTTGAAGATCTAGTAATCTTTTTTCAGGAATATTAAAAGGACTATGCCTCAAATTGATATGGAAATGAATCTCTCAAGATATAGTTGGTTTTGTGGGTATGAAGTTATTTTCTTGGAAAACTACTTTCTAATTCCCTGTTCATTAAAAAATGATGAGGCAAATATCCTAAATTTCTATCAACCATAATTTCTGAGTTTCAGTATTAGAAATAGAACATCATACAAGCTGATGAACATTTGGTGACCCATAAATTGGTAGGTTTTTTCAAGTTTTCTGTGATCAGAAAGTTTGTGCAAAAACAAAAATGTTCATGACCCTTTTATTAAATCAACTTGTTGCATTTACGTTTACAACAGAAAATAACCATCAGTGGTGATTCACTTAATTTATAAATATATACGGTAAAAGGATATCTTGTTCTAAAAATGAACTATTTTGTTTCACCTGATTCTCTTAAGACAAGATTTTCCACCAATTGTATGTTGAATATCATAAAGACAAAAGCTATTATATTGACAATGCCTAACCCCCCCTTCTCCTTGACTTTGGAAAGCCTTAATGAAGATATTCAAGGACATTAATGTTTTCTGCTAACAAATCAATCATCCAAGTTCCTGTATTTCTTGGATGGCAATAAAACTTTCAATAAAGATTAAAGAGCATTTTAACAACCAACTCAGTGAATATTGAGAAAGCGGACTTTAAAAATCGGGTTCCTTCTAACATGTTGATGCATTCAATGTTCACAAAAAAGCTAGAAGAAAAAAAAAAGTGGTGATGAAAATATTTTGGCAGAATAATCACCCACATACCAGTTGGTACATTTGAAGCCACATTTGATAGGATGAGTATGACTAGAGCAAGTATTGCTACTCCACTGGCACGATCTACTCGAGAATAAGGCTCCATGACATCCCAAAGAGCACCTGGAATCCCAGTTTTGTTGAAGCCATCTACTGTGATGAACATACCACAAAAGAATATCAAGAGTGAATATGAAACCTGTTCCAAGAAGAAGAAAAAAATATTCTAAGAGAT
This sequence comes from Glycine tomentella, assembly GCA_007407185.1. NCBI lineage: Eukaryota > Viridiplantae > Streptophyta > Magnoliopsida > Fabales > Fabaceae > Glycine > Glycine tomentella. The sequence goes on along the minus strand of PYAF01006011.1, from coordinate 644,184 downwards.
TGTTCGAAGTTAAATTTGCACCAGAACAACAATAGCTGCTTTGCTAGTGTTTCAAGAGGAAGAGAAATAAAAAGAAAAATCTTAAACAAGATGTTGTGTTAATAGGTTTTACCTTCTCTAAGCTTGGCCTAGCATCTTGGAAATCAAGAACTACCAAAGCTAGGGCAGCTGAAATTGCAGTCCATGACATATTCAAACCTAGAAGCATTGCAATCAGCATTCCTAATGTGATTATGTAAACACAGGACTTCCACAGTACATATTTCCATCTTACACTTGTATAGTCCTTTGTTTCTGAAATGAGCAAGACATCTGCTTCCACTGGTTTATCTAGAATTACATCAGCTTTTGAAGGACTACCATTTGTTTCCTCCTTTGTCAGAGAAGGCATAGCATTTGTCTCCTCCTTTGATGCATTTGAGTTTCTTGTGGAATCTAACATGTTACTAAGAACCCTGTCAATTTCGCCATCACTCACAGCTGATCGGTTTCTTAGAGTCTGAACTTGAGGGGAATTTGGAATGTTAAAACTGTCTATGCGCGTGTTCCATTCTTGAGAATTAAGGGAGTTGAAATGAGACATTGTGGCTGGAGAGAACTGGTGAGAATTAACCTCTTCTTCTGCTGCATAATCTGCCACTGGATCCTCTTCATCTTTCTGAATAGACAACACCTTCCAATACATAGCCAAAAGAATTAAAGCATTCACTACAACCCCTACAAGCATAGCTGGAAGAATACCAATTAGAAACTGTCCAAATGATATTCTACCCTCAACAGCTATAACAAGATTTTGGGGGTTGCCAATTGGAGTTGCTGCAGACCCAATATTTGAACTTGTAGCAAGTGCAAGTAGTAAAGGCTGTGGTGGGAGGTTATGCTGCTTTGCAATTTTCAATATGAACTCTGTCAGAACGACGCAAGCAGTATCGTTCGTGAAGAGTGCACTCGAGACAGCAGATATCACACAGATTCTGCAGAGCAAGTCCTTTGCTCCTCTACTTTTCCAAGAGAGCAATTTCCCTATGTATTTGAACATGTCAGCTCTTTCAAGGTAAACACTGACAACCATTGTGCCAAAAAGAAGACCAAGAATGGGAAGATCAATTGCTTCATAGGCTTGATCCGGACTAATAACTCGGAAAATTACCATAAGCATTGCACCTAGCAGGGATCCTGCAGTTCTCCCAACGGGAAGAAAAGGCACAGCAGGGAAAACTGCTAACACCCAGAAGATTGCGAAGGCAACTGAACCCAGGACAAGTTTTGGAACAGGTGCTAGTGCCATTCTTATGACTTGTAAAAGAAGCAACAATCAGTTCCTAACTTGCAATCAGAGACTGAAAACTCCTCCTCTAGGCCATTAACAATGCCATAGTAGAATTGAGTCTAGTAGAATGAGATTTCCTGAACATGAAAACCCAATTTGACTGGTTAGTAAGCATGCATGAATATCCAACCTTGTGAGATTCCCTTCGTGGGAATCCAATCTACTACTATGTGACTGTAACAAATAATGTGAATCACAATGTCAATAAGGTTTAGTGATCATTGATCAAGCAGGTAGAGCAGTTAGTTCATGGTTAACATGTTAATAATTTTGAAAAATCTCACTTTTCACGAAAATCCTTCCAACCAAATAACATTACTGTTTCAAAATAATGCAAGATTATAATTTTCTTAGTGAATTATAAAAAATAAAAAAAAATAAAAAAAAAAAAAAAAAACGCTCATATATAGCATTTAAAGCACATCGAAAGCATTTAAAGCATATACAGTATTAGCAAATTACTCATTCAGGTTAAACCAACAATTTCAAATGGGAACTTCATATATAACCATAGTTTCATTTTAATTCTAATCAATTTATGTTAAGTACATGGTGCAAATCATTACCAAGGATAAGAAAACTAACAAAGAGAAACGGCACAAGAGTGTGTCACACATCACACATTTTCGATCTCAATTACCTTACAAAGCAACAATATGTCACGCGCTGATGTCTAACATATGAACCTTTTCATCGATTTGCTGTCCTTGGAGTTCATGCAGTCTCCATGAAAAAAGCTATAAACTTTTAGAAATTGAAGTATCTTTTTTTCTGGATTGAGATTGAGAAATAAAAAATATTTCAATCAGTTAGGAAAATATGGTAGATGTGAATTGCGGCATGATCAGTGTTCTGAAGACACCTCATTGCCACATGGAGGAACGTGACCCCTTCTGGCTTATATATACACACATTACGTGCCATGGAGAATGAAAGACTTAAACGACAACTTCATTAAATAAAGTGTTGAGGAACGATATAAACTTCATTATTTTTTCCCTCTTGTGGGCCATCACTTTATGGGCACAAAATAATTTTTTCATACTCTAAAATTAAATAAATATTGGACATAGTACGAAATTTATAATTAAAATAACATACTGACACGTACTTGTATTGGCATTGAGTCGCACCATATTAAATAGTTTTTAAGATCAAATTACTGTTTTCTAAAAAAATTCAAATTACTGTCTGATAAGGTATTATTTACAGTTACACTTAATTAATATTTAATATCGGATGGTAATTACAGTAGTATCTTTGTTGGTTGAATAAGTTGGAGTTGTTTAAGTTATTTTAAGAGTTTCTTTTATATATCCAATGTGTAACTGTTAATATTAATCCACCTATTTTTAGGAATAAGTTAATAGGCTTGTTATCTCATGTGAATTTTTTTTCTTTCTAAAAATGATATTAATACAAAGTTATTTTTGTCATCTTTATTGAGGACCTTAGAATCCATACAAAATGGATATTTCTTTTTCAATATGATTTATTTCATATCCAAGTTTCAATCATGATTTGAATTTTAGACTACTTAGTTGAAGGACACAAACTACTACCACTTGTGCTAATTGTTGTTGGTATGACATGTGGTATTGCTATTATGAAATGGATGAGTTTCAAAACTCATTACATATCCATAAGAACAAGATTAAGAGGCAGGAGAAGATGGAGCAATTGCTTCAGACTCAAACACAGACTTTGCAAGTTAATTTCATCAAAGCCAAGTGCATGGATCAGAGAAGACTATAACTTTCTTAGTGAAATTATAAAATACAAAACCCAGCAATGGAAAGCATTTAAAGCACATACATACATATATATATATATATATATATATATAAATATGTGTGTGTGTGTATATATATATATATATATATATATGTAGCAAAACTCATTCAACTAAACCAACATTAACATTGAAAAGAGTGACATGCAATCTCATCTAAATGCGAACGCCCAGAGGCTTAGTTTTCATTTTAGCTTTAATCAAATTATATGTTAAAGTGCATCGTACGTGCAAATCATCACCAAAGATATAATTAAGAAAACTAGCAAAGAGAAATCTCAATTACCTTAAAAAGTAACAATCTATCACGATCTGAAGTCTAACACAATGAACCTTTCATCGATTTGGTGTCCCTGAATTGGAGTTCATGCAATGTGTCCATGAAAAGCTATCAACTTTTAGAAATTAAAGCCTCTTTTTTTTCTGGATTGAGATTGAGAATAATAAAAAAATATTTTAATCAGTTAGGAAAATGGTAGATGGGAATTGCGGCATGTTCAGTTTTCTCAAGCCACTTCATAGCCACATGGAAGAACATGACCCCCCCTCTGGCATATATATATATATATATATATATATATATATATATATATATATATATATATATATATATATATATACACACATTGAGAATAAAAAATAAACGACAACTTCATTCACTAAAGTGTTGAGGAACAATAAATACTTCATCATTTTTTTCCTCTTGTGGGCCATCACTTTGTGAGCGCAAAATGATTTTTTGATTCCCTAAAATTATTAAATATTGGACATAATACCAACTTTATAATTAAATATACATACTGATACTTACTTGTATTGGCATTGCGTCACACCAAATTACTACACATATTAAATAGTTTTCAAGATACAATTATTGCCTGATAAGATGGTGTTCATAATCACGCGTTAACATAAAGACAATTTGTACATTAGATATAAATTAAGTATTTAATTAATATTAAATATGGGATGATAACCTTAGTAAATATTTTGCCAATTTTGGCTTTCTTACGTAGCTTAACAAAGCTTTAAAATATGATAATGCAGTCTAGGGGGAAAGTACATGATAATTATGTTTGAAATATATGACAAAATGATCTGGTGTGAGTTACGTGAATCCAAGTAAGACTATCATCAATATTCTATGTAACTTTCAAAATGATATATATTACAAACAGTATACGAAAAGTGCAATTGCTAGAGCATAAAAGTGTTTTGGAAGTACAATATCTTAACGAAATCTTATGAATTTTGTTGAAAAGAAGTATATTGTCTTTGAGGGTTATATTGGCTAGCTTGTGGCAAGGAGTGTTATAAAGATGACATGGCTTCTAAATGCAACTGTTAATTAAAATTAAAGAGAATTAGAAAGTGCAAATTAGGACTTTCTTTTAAGTGGTGCATGCCATTTTCAGTGGCCAGTGCTGTTAACAAAGGATATAAGAGACAAGAATCGATGCAAAGCAATTACAAATCATGTCTTTTCAATAAGAATATTAACATACAAGGGAAGATTTGTCAATTACAAATCATGTCTTTTCAATAAGAATATTAACATATAAGGGAAGATTTGTCTTGTATAGAGAAAAAGAAATGAGATACTATAAGTGCTTGTCTCACAAAAATATAGCAAATAAGTATCATTCTGATCTTGGTTGGAATCACGCAGTCACACTCTTGATGGAACAAATTGTCATTGTTGTGAAATGGTATTGAAACTGTTTTACTTTTGCTTAATGAACTGATTCTGATTTATTAATAAAAAAAATTAAAAAATCAATTAGCACTCATCAACACAGTTATATTTGGGTATCTAGCTTAAACATATATGATGACTATTACAGATACAAAAGAGGTGTTGGTTTCAAGCTATCTTAATATATTTTCACAAGTATACCGGTAGAGAATGTGTATTTATCATATTTGTTGTATAAAATTGAAAAACAAATTCAGGCATAAAACATTTTAAGAAAAGAATAACTTCTATCTTAAGGAAGGATGTGTACGGATAAGCTAATTTTCATGGAGTGAGAATATATGTATATATATATATATATATATATATATATTATCATTTTAACTTAGTCTATACTCCATTTTCACAAAAACAAAAATCAACAAGTATTAGTTCTTAGTCTAATATATTTTTTTTAAATACTCATAAATGTCATTCTCACCATTATATTTCTGGAAATCTTATTCTTAGAAGTGAAAGTAGATAGGTTGGTTACCATTCACAAAAAATAATTAAATTTTATAACTTCCGAAGTTAGAAGAGTAATTTTTTATCAATAGTTAAAAGAGTACAAGAAAACACAATTGTTTTGGCCATTAAAATTCCAGTCGCTAGTTTGGACTAGCTTACTAAAAATTTAATTATAACGTAAAAGGATTGTTAGTTCTAAATATTTATTCTTAAATATGAGATAGTATATTAACTATATTTTTAAAAATATGTGTATAGATTTATGCAAAAGATATATTAATTGTATTTATATATTTAACTTTGTTTTATGTAAATTTAAATCCTTGCCTTTTAAAATTGTGTACGTTTTATGTTTTTTCAACTAAATTCCTTAACTTTCTATATATTTTTTTCAAACTTTATATTTTATGCTGAGATTCTATAAAGAAAAAGCTAATAGAAGCAATCACTTTCAGTAATGGCTTGGAAAGAACGTAGGTCTAAACTAGAGAAATTTCAACCCAAACCCAATTCAAACTTGATATCTTGTATTCCAAGTTTTTCCAACCCCTATGGCAAAGTTTTGTCGACAAAACTGAGACTCGATCTAATATTCAACGTCAACCTATCTCAATCACAAGCGGAAAAAAAATGCATATAATTACTGTCACACTAGTTGGTTAAATCTCTATAATGGATTCGAAGGAAATGTGCGTGTCCAATTTTCAAGCCACTAAAAAAACGTATATATCAGTAAGATCATTTATATATATATATATATATATATATAGAAATATATATCAGTAAGATCCATTCAACGATAAATATAAATTTTCTTTTAATCTTTCAAATCGGGCTCAAGAAAACATTAGAAATGTGACATCAACTTTGACCCTTCGCTATGACGAAATAGTAAAATAACTGGGGGATTTAGTGTCGACTATCATGTTGATTGTTGATGATACTATTTTTCTTGGTACTAGCTAGTTTCCATCCCGTAATATGATCAAATATTTTAATTAAATATAATTACAGATTAATTTTTATATTTTAGACACTTTTATTTAATTTCATAAATTAAAAATATGTATAAAAAGTTATATATTTTTCCAACATATTTAATAAATTTTTTATTGTTAAATTAATTAATTGTTATTGTGTATATATATATATATACCATAAAATGGTACTTGTTTTTAATAAAATTAAAATATAAAATGTTTACCCTATACCATATAATTATTAAGTATGATAATATAATAAAATTATATATTTCAAGTAATTTTGATTAATTTCATTGTTTTTGTTTAATAATTTCTTATTATTATATTAAATATATATTTAATATTTATTTTTAATTTTTAATTTAATGAAAGAGAAATCAACTTCACGGCTACTATTTATATATATATATATATCATTATTTAAATAATCCAACACTTCAATTAAAATAAACAAATTAGTTCTAGTCTTTACCCCACCTTGGTGTGTGGTCCTTATTTTTTTAATATGTAAAAAAAATTAAAATGATAAGAAATGAAATTAAATATAGAAAATAATACTAATTTTACTAGTTATTTACTTTTTGTCTCTCACAATATCATTTTATAATACATATTTTCTTAGCTTCAAATGATAGAAAATAAAATTAAATATAGAAAATAATACATATGTTTTTAGCTTAGAATAATTATCCAAAATATAAAAAAAAATGTTAATCTAAAGCATTGGATAGTCTTAATATAAAAAAACTGAAGTTTAAATCGAGAGAGAAAAAATCTGACTTAAAAAATGTTAAAGTAATAAAAAATAAAAAAATAAAAAAACTGAAGTTTGTTTAATCTAAAGCATTGCTTGACACTTGTCCCACAAAAGTTTCCTAAGTTATATACCATGGATAACGTCAGTTAAAACACAAAATATAAAAAGTTAGGGACAAAACAAAACATTTATATTATTAAGAACTTAATGCCAAAAATAATTATTAGAGATCCAAAATAAAATTTATTAATTTATCAAAAATACAAAATATATTTAAGTATATTTCTTTTTTTTTTCACTGAGTAAGCATATTTTTATCTATTCTATTTTTTCTCTCTCTACCAAACAGAGGATTAAGGTAGTGTCTTATTAATTTTATCCTTTTTTTTACTCAAGTTAGAGCTTTATTTTTAGATATTGATAATGATAAATATTTCATCCATCCCATAATAATCGTTATATAAGAAAAATAAATTTGTTCCAAAATAATTATTATTTTAATTTTTTAATATAACATTAGTTACTATTTATATAATATATACATATATATATATATATATGAAGAGGAAAAATAATTAAATCATTACAAAAATTAAGCATTAATTAAACAAATTTTGTGTTTTTAAATAATAAGTATTGTCTTTTTTTAATAAAATCTTTCAACTACTAATATTTTCTTCTTGTCACCATATATACATGCATCAGTACATATTAGAAAATCCCAAAATGCATTATGCAATATGCCCTAAAAACTGAAACTTCAAATATCCATGCTCATCATCAATGCACGTTGTACTTATAAAGAAAGCTGAAGAGGAAAAGTGTTTCAAAGGACATTAATTTTAGGTTGCACGTTCATACTGCATGTGTATGAAAATGTCTAATGCATTCATCCAATTTTGACCATATACTACAAGTTATCATTTTCGTAAGGGGAAAATTTGTTTAAAATGTTATGTTAAAGTAAATGTGTTTAGTTCAACTGCGTACATTTTGAGCCTAGTCATTATTTTAGGGAATGGATCCCTAGTCAATTCAATTATTAGTGGAGTCTTTGTCTAATTGGATGAAATTTTAATTTTTGAAGTTAGATTTATTTATTTATTGTTTATTTGGTTGAATAAACATCATTCATCACCGATCAGAGGGTTGGGTATCGTGCTAAACGAGTCATATTCTTTGGGAGAATATTGAAGTTCAAATGCTAGATGAGTAGATAGATAATTAGTAGTGTTTTAATTAATTATCATTCTACTAAATATTCATCGTAAGTCATGGTTGGGAAATAGTATCGAGAGAATATTAATAATATCTATAGTCATGTAGATAGTAGAGTAGAAATATGTGAGAAATAGAGTGAATGAAAATAGAAAAGAGAAGAATAGATGGAGTAGTAAATAAAAATAAATGAGAAATAAAATGAAAATAGGAGTATTTGATTTAAGAAAAATAGGAAAGAGGGAAAAAATAAAATAAAAATATTTTTTGAAATAGAGTTTGAAGCTAAATCTTTGATTTAATTGGTTAAATAAAAAAATGAATGTTTCTATTTAATCGATAAAATTAAAAAAAAATTACAAGTATAAAAGATTATCAATCAATTATGAGTCATTGATA
>PYAF01006011.1:607159-635399 GCA_007407185.1 Glycine tomentella | reverse complement strand
ATAAAAATAAGTGAAAAATACTGAAATAGAAGAGAAGTAAGAGTGTTTGGTTTAAGAGAATAGGAAAGAGAGGAAAAAAAAATTAAAGAGGAGTTTTAAGTCAAATATTTTTTTTTAAAATTTAATCAATTTAATTATTTTTTAATTAATTAAATAGAAGAAACGATCAATTTTAAAGATTCAATTGATTAAATAAAAAAAACAATGAATTTGAGTATAAAAAATACCGCTTAAGAACGTTATATGCAATTTTCATCCTATTTCATCGCATATCCAATAGTATAAATGTTTAAGTACAAGACTCACTATTTTTCTTTTAGTTTCACTTCTCTCTTCTCTAATTCTGTAACATCAACAACCTTGATTTTTATTTCACTTCTCTCTCCTCAATATGGTTGGGCATTTCTAGCCTACCAAATAGAGCAGAAATGTTTAAATGTGGAACCACCAATTTTTATTTTATCTGCCTACCAAATATAGCAGTAAAAATTACCAATAATAGAAATGATACTTTTCAACTTCCAGTACAATCGGCAACCACCTTTGATTTTCAGTAGTCTTGGCAAAACGAGCCTGACCCGGTGGATCGACCCATTTAATCTACAAAAAAATGTAGGTTGGGTTGATACTTCCAACTCACATTAGGAAAATCAATCGGGCCAACCCGGCCCATTAAAATGCGGGCCAAAATGTGGACTGGGTCGGACCAGCCCACCAGGCCACAGCCCACCAAAAAAATAAAATAAAAAATATATTATTTTTACATTTTAAATTTAATGTATGAAATTATGGATGTTACTTTGTAAAATTTAATTTCATTTATTAATCTAGTGTTAGACTCTAATAACATATAATTTTTCATGGATTTTAGGTTGGTTTTTACATATATATTTCACATTCTAATTTTGTTTAATTGTTCTTAGAAGTTCAATGAATGTTGCAGGACATGTTTGATTATGTTGTTTTTGATTTCTTAAGTTTTCATCATCTCATGTGAGGTAAGGTATTAAAATGATTGCAGACATAAATTTAACATTAATTTTTAGTATAACTTAAATATTTTTCTAAAATATTATTAAACAATATTTTTAAAAAAAATATTTCACATTCTAATTTTGTTTAATTGTTCTTGGAAGTTCAATGAATGTTGCAAGACTTGTTTGATTATGTTGTTTTTGGTTTCTCAAGTTCTCATCATCTCATGTGAGGTAAGATATTAAAATGATTGTAGAAATGAATTTAACATTAATTTTTAGTATAACTTAAATATTTTTTTATTTTTTAAAAATATTATTAAACAATATTTTTTTAAAAAAAATATTTCACATTCTAATTTTGTTTAATTGTTCTTGGAAGTTCAATGAATGTTGCAAGACTTGTTTGATTCTGTTGTTTTTGGTTCTCAAGTTCTCATTATCTCATGTGAGATAAGGTATTAAAATGATTGCAGACATGAATTTAACATTAATTTTTAGTATAACTTAAATAATTTTTATTTTTTTATTAAATATTTTTTAAAAATATTTTTAAGGTGGGTTAGTGGGCTAACCCGCTGGCCCACTAACTCACCTTAAAGTGGGATAGGTTGACATTTTCAGCCCACTCTACAAAAGTGGGCCAGTCTAATCCGACCCACATTTTTAGTGGAGTGGGTCAATCCGACCCATTTTTGGTGGACTTTGCCAACCCTAATTTTCAGTACATTTCTATGACTCATTCACTCATTTAGACCTATATTGTCTTGCTAGAACTCATAAAGACAAATCTATAGGAATTTGGATGAGTTCAACACCTTGTATATTATTCATATATGATTTTATTAATTAAATGAAATTACATTACTCTGAGTCAATGTGGTGCAGTGACGGTTGACCAAGTAAGGATATAACATTAGTATGAAAAGAAATTAATTAAAGAAGTTTTTTTTTTTCCCGGCCCTAGCTAGGGAGGGGCCTAATGTTGGTTTTAATTTTATAGTTTATAAAGTTATTACCAGGATAATATAATAGACTTTGGATAACCGCCTTTGATTTAACAGTAGATTAAATTATTGTTACATTCGCACAAGGAAATTGATGAACCAGTTGTATTTCTCGTATAGGTGACACTATTACAAATGTGATATTTAATCATATTTTTATTTAACACTTAATAAAAATATTATTAAAAACTTTTAACGACATTTAAAAAATATATTACAAAATTATAAACAAATGTTATTAATAATTTTTTAATATTTATCGGATGTTATGTATAATTCATATTATTAAAAAAAATTGTGATATTTTAAAACTTTAGTCATATAAATTATATATCATATTTGATAAAATGATAAAAAATATATTAATAATATTTATTTATATAATATTTTTTGAATATGACTAAATGTTTTTAATAATATTTTTATTAAGTATTAAAAAAGTGTTGTTAAAAGGAAGATATGTAATAGTGTGAAGTCAGTTCTATTGAAATTGAATATTATGCAAGGTTATTCATGAGCATGCAGATGCTAGCTGTGGATACTACTATGGAAATTGCATTACTGTTTCTTATGTCACTTCCTCTATTTGTCATATAATAAAAAATGCTAAAGTACAGGAAATCCCTTGTACGTAACATTTTTTTTTCTACTCTGATAGAATTCCTACATTTGTAAAATAACTTGTATCCTTTGAAATCTTTCTAGATGCATTTCCATGTTAGAGTTTCCTGATTTTGAGTGTTTTATTCGTCTTAAAAAAATATTAGAAGAAACAATTATTCAAAGGTTACAAAAAAGTAACTTGACATTTTTCGCATGTAACAAAAAAAAAAAAAAGGAGCCTTCTAATTAGAAGTTGCAAATAAGTGAATTAACATTTTAAAAAAAAAACATATAGTAATATTTTAAGCATTTTGAAAATTGTAAAGAATTCTTTCAATAATTTATCTTCTCGTAATCTTTTCAAAAAAGTGTGCCCAGTACTTTTGTGCTTACACTATCCATGTGAAAAGTCGAGGCACAATGAGGCAATTATTAGGGGCATATACGGCTCTTAAGAAAAAAAATTTAATCCTAATCAATCAATTTTATCGAGAAAGATTATTTTTTTAGGTCAAATTCCTTTCGGGAAGAAAAGATTAAGAAACTCCTATTGATTATAATTTTCTCCAGATCCATCGTTAACCATTAGTCTTTAAGAAGACGTATTCTCAAAATACCTATATCTATAATTGTGGTAATTACCAGCCAAAAATATCTTTTAATCACAAAAATACTAATACCTAAGAAATTATTCCAATTTAAATGTAAAATCAAAAAAAAAATTTACTAAGAAATTAAGTTATGTATTAAAGCATTATTAAACCTTTAAACTGCATAACTTAATTTTATATATAAACTGTGGAAAAGTTAAAATTAGTGGGGGGGAAATCATAATTTTACGATATTTTTCTATCTCTCAATTACGTTGGTGCGTGTAGGTCAATATTCTCTTAATATGTCTAAAAACATAAATATTCCGTTTATTCTCTTTTGGTTATCATTACGAGAGTTTTTAAATGTCTTACCTTTTCTCAAAAATATTCTCTCCGTTAGAATAAATTGACATATATGGAGTGATAATAAACTTTAGACATTAAATTGAAGAACTTCTCCAATAATACGAATAACTCCATCACGCAATAACAAATTGTTAGGAAAGGCATTACTCCCAATGCAATGAGTCTCACGCTCATTATGAGGATTAGGAAGGACCAAAAAAGAATAATACCATTTCCGTGTATTCTATATGTATCTTCACAATTTGGGTACATCTTTCCTTTTAGCATTGACAATAACAATTTGGAACACTACTTTTCCTTAATTTGCGCCATTTCTTTTAACATAACAATTTGCAATCAATTTTGTTTGAGTTTATTTGGATAGAGAATTTTAAATGAGGAAAATAATTTATCAATGAATTTAAAATCTTTAATTTAAAATTCATTATTTAGATGTTTTTATATGAAGAATTTAATTTTTTGAAATTTTAAAACCGAATTTTAAACAACTAAAATGTGAAATTTTAATTTATTTCTAAAACGTGAGAAATTGAAATTATTTTCTGTCGGTGACGTCTCCAGTGTCGTCGCAAGGACTTGACGTTGCTGCTGCCGCAGCGAGACACCAACTTGGCTATGTCGCTTCCTCTACCCCCATCGACAACTATTGCTACAATGGCACAGCAGATGATCCCATTCTCAGAGCTGGAAAGACTGAATTGCACCGGGAGTAGGAGCAACGAGACAGTGTACAAGGTTGTCCATCGCACCAACGACACAAGTACGCGCTGAAGGTAATATACGATCACCACGAGGAGTCAGTGCGGTGGCAGATCCATCGAGAAATCAAGTTCCTTCATGACGTGGACAATCCGAACGTGGTGAAGTGCCACGAGATGTACGATCAAAACAGCGAAATCCAGTTGCTACTGGAGCTCATGGACGGAGGGGAAACACATCTCATAGAAGCAGTAGCTGACAGATTTGTCTCGGCAGTTTCCCGGGACTTGCGTATATGCACCGGCGGCACATCGTCAAGCCCTTGAATATGCTAATAAACTCGCGGAAGCAGATGAAGATCACTGACTTCGAGGTGGGTCGGATTCTGAATCAAATGAAATTTTGAAAATGAATAAATTTAATTTCTTTATCCGAAAACAGAATTTTGAAAATGAAAGAATTTCAATTGAAGCATTTGAAATTTGTAGAATTTAAAATTCTTTAGAATTTTAAATTGCCTCATCCAAGCAGACTCTTAGGCCATTTCTTTTAACATAACTATCTTCCTTTTTTTCTAGAAGCAAGGTATCCCTACAGGCAAAAGTCATGAGACTAACATTTAAGACATAAAGATCTTCGAAGTGAACTTTGTCTCTTCTAATAAAATCTTGTTCATATGCACGATCAAGAAATCAATCCCTATCAACATGCTTAAAGAACCAGCCTTCTACCATCTTCCCTCACCCATGAAGTTTGGAACAACATCCCTACCCTGGTTCGAATCGTACAAATGGTCTTGTTTGAGTTTAATTAAATAATAATAATAATAATAATAATAATAATAATAATAATTGCACCTAAATTAAATGCAAACCACAAAATTGTTCTAAGTTGAAAAGACAAACTTAATCTTATCTTTTATTTTTTAAACTTTGAATAAGGGCCAAGATCTAAAGCAATGATACAGTGTTCCAAAAAGGAAAAAAAAACAAAAAAAAATGTATGTTTGGATTTCAATTGAGAGTGTTTAGAAATACTTTTATTCTCAATGCAATAATTTTTTTCTTTATCATTTTATGCATTAAAATTTGCAAAACTATGTTTCTAACTTCGATCCAACTAAAACCTAAGTTTATGAAAAAAAAAAAAAAAACTAAAACATAAGTCTATGGATGAATTTGTTTAACCCACTAAAAGTCTAGAATCAACAGAATTTTGGTAACTTCTTTTAGCACCCTTTTTTCTTTGCATCCTTTTTTTTTTTTTTTCAGAAACTGATTTTGAAGAGTAAAAAGTAAAAATGTGGGTTGTGAAAAGAAAAAAATAGTTTCCAAACAATATAATTTTTGCAATTTCATATACCCTGACCTGTTATTTTACTTGACCAAAATGGACCGGCCCAAATTAACAGCCCTACAAAGCATTGCAATCATGCAATGTGAATAGAGCCAGCAAGGCTTAATGGCTTTACTTTTTAGCGTTTACCCAGTTTAAGCCACCCACGAATAGAGAACGTAAAGGGAATTTTTCCCTATGTTCACTAGTTTGGTGAGCTTTTTTTCCAATCTATATTAGTTTTTTTGTTTATTTTCCACTATACATGTGTTTTTATTTGTGGTGAGAAGTTGGAATTTGAATACCCAACTTCTCACCTTGGCTTTTTAATTATTATTTTTTTAGTATTATGGTAATTTTTTTTAGAAAAAAAAATGTTACAGTATGCATTAAGAAGTCAAGATTTGATTGTCCGACTTTCATACGTTTTTTATTTTTTAATAAAAAATATTTATATGTTTTTTTAAAAAAATATTTTTAATTTTTTGAAATTTTTTAATAATTTTATTGGTTTAATAATTTATAATGGTCTTAAATAAATAAATAATAATGTCAAAATAAATATATAAAAAAAGACAAAATATTAAAAAATACATTGATTAAAAAATAAGTGAATATATAATTATCATATCTAAGTTATGGGTTAGAGACACATTTCATTTCTTTTGTCTGAGTCACATTGCACAAAAATTCCTTCACGGTAACACCAACTGCAAACATATGAAAAAACCACCCATGCAAGCTAGTGAGAATATTTAATATTTTTTCCATTAAAATATATTTTAATTAAATTTTCATTACTATTCAATTTATTGAATATTTATAAGGTACGCATACACGGAGAACATGCACGGGTAACATCTTGGGGATATCCGTGAGAATAAACCAAGTGCAGCTGAATGACTTGATCCGTTAACCAAAAAATGTTGGGTACAATGCTTTGATGAGGGAAAACGTTGGGAACATATGACTACAAATTTGTCTGAGTCGGTTAATTCCATATTAAAAAAACACAAGATATTTGCATGTGTTATCGTTGGTTGAGGAGACGTACTTCAAGACATCAAAGCTTTTTGCAATTAGAGGCCGACAAACCCAAGCAATGATAAACTCTGGCTCGCAGTATTTCGAAGTCGTCTATGAGGCAATGAATATCAATCAGATGGAATCAAATATGCACATTGTTAATGAATTCGACAAACACAATCACACATTTATTGTAACAGAGACCCAAGCCCCACTTGAAACACCTAGACCACCTAGAAGGTTTTGGGTCATGTTACAAACCCAAAATTGTGATTATAGTGAATATCAGGCCGCCTGTAAATCTATCAATGTCAATCACATGAACTACGTGTCGTCGCTATTTACTTTGCAGAGTATATTGCACATCTACGACAATTCTTTTGGTTTACTGTCACAGGAATTAATATGGCAAGAATATGAAGGAGATCAGTGGGGTTTGATCCAAGGAAAAAGAGAAGTGCAAATGATTGTCCAGTTTCAAATCACATTTTCACCAAAATGAATTAAGAAATTGAATGGGATATCAGAAGAAAAAAAATATGGAATCTACCAACAACTAGGACATAAAAGAACAAATTATCCTAACATACCTTCATCTTCAATTTATTTTTTAGACAAATATTATTCTTTATGTATTTTATTTATGATGTCATGTATTCTAGTATAAATAAAGTATTCAATCAAAAAATCAGTACAATTTTTATTATTCAAACAATTTTTTTAAAAAAAAAATAATTTAAAAATATATTTTTTTAAAAAATATAAATATTTTTATTAAAAATAAAAACATACGGAAGTCGGAGTGCATGTTAAACTCCACCAAAGAGCAACTCAATATCTCAATTATAATTACAAATCATCTAAATAAAGTAGTGCATGTTTGAATTAATGTTTACAAACTTAAGTTTGAATTAAACTTAAGATTCCAATATGAGTTTGTAAAGACAACCCGAATCTTGCTTCTACAAAATGAAGTTTTCAAGGCAAAATTTTTATGTGCTAAACATACTTTTGAGTATAATCAAACATGACACAAAATTGAGTTTACTCTCTAAGCTGAGTTTGGAGACCCCAAACAAAAACTAAACGTAATTTTAATCATTTAGAAGTAAACCATGAACCAGGTGAATGGCTGCACCGTGTCACTTAAAAAGAATTGTGTAAATTTGAATCAAGAAATTCCATGAAAAATAAGTCTTCAATTTCAACAAATTTGTAATACAAGAGTTAATACTTTAGTCCCTAAAAAAAATTGAATTTGAATTTTAGTCTCTAACTTTTGAAAACAATAATTTGTCTTTATATTTTCTAAAATATCCAAACTTCCCTGAAGCTAACACTTATTCCTCCAATATATAAAAAAAAAAAAAACATTAAAGTTTGGATATTTCAAAATATATAGAGATTGAAATAATAATAAAATAAAAAAACTAAACCCTAATTTAAAAAAATCAGAAATTAAAACACGTTAACCCTATAAGTAATAAAGTACACATAATTATTTGAAGCGAGTATTCAATTAATTTTAAACTTCCTAGCTACACGTTGACTATTTATTTATTTATTATTATAGTTATATTACTCAAATTTATTCAATTACGCGTATTTGAAAAGGGTATTTGCAAAGGTGTCAAAATGGTGTTAATGTAAACTAGTGAAAGGTTAAAAATAGGATATGGCAACACTATTTTTCAGTTGAGAAAACATACTACTGCATATGATCTTGCTAGTTTTTAACTGCTACCAGAGGTTATAACTTATAACCAATGCCTTATTGTGAATCCACAAAGCTTTTGCCTTTTTGGACAAGGTCAAGAGAAAAGTTTGATCCTGCAGGTGGTTGAATGAAGCAGGCACCTACCTACGATTGAAGGGGGTTGGACCCGAAAGCGAAACATTTTGTCCATGGCGGAACTTATCGGTGGACTTAGCAAGAGAACAAGACAAGAAACAACTAAGACAAACACTACACAACATAATGCATGGCACAATAAGACCCCCCCCCCCATATGACAAACATACACTTCTGCCACCATCTGAGATGAAAAAATCAAATCACTTTTCTCTCTTTTTTCCATTTTTATTATTATTTATCATTTGGGTTGAAAATTGAAATCAGGAATCAAACTGAACCAACCAGCAAATGATGAGCCAGAAGGACTTCCTTATTGCAGCCTTTGAGCTGTTCTGCACATTCATGCAAGGGGACCATGCCTCAGTTAGTGGCAGATGAGTACCAAGTTTGTGGTAGCTGAAGTGTAGCTCCCCCATTGAAGCATTGCATTAATTAAAAGGCACAATACAGGTAAACATGTATGTGCACCAGGTGTATTTTTTAAACTACCCCACCTTTGCAACAATTGCAGAGGCATGTAACTAAGAGAAGAGACCCCATCAAAATGGTTTTCTATAAATCCAATTGCCCCCAAATTAACACAAATAATAATAATAATAATAATAATAATAATAATAATAATAATAATAATAATAAGAAAAATACTAGTAACATTCTCTCTCACATTTTTTTAAAACTTTTTCTATGATTGATTAGAATTTATTGAAAATCATCATTTTTAACAAATTTTGTTTTTTCTTTAATGATTGTCTCTCCACATTTATATTAAATGAGAAACAAAATCTGCAAAAAATTGATAATTTTCAATAAATTTTAATCAATTATAGAAAAAGTCTTTGAAAGAGAGTGTCAAAAAGAATGTCACTAGTTTCTCTAATAATAATATAAAAAGATAAATAATATAATATTTTTTTTAATTATTGCATATGAAAGGATACAATAATCCACAACACGAAATACCTGTAATTGCTATTTCTGTATATTTGAAAGGATGAAATGCAAGAAGTAATGTTTCACAAAATTATATAAATATAATATAAGCAACTACTGGTCCCATACTACCACTATGCTCCCCTTGCATTCTACTTTAGGTCCTAAAGAAATATAACAACTATTGGTTCATCCGAGTCTTACCGAATCATCCATTTACTATAATTTCCCCTCAAAGGTATATGATGAATTGCATTCACGATAAGGTCTTCAAATATACATTTCAGTATACTAAAGGTTCTGCAGAGAAATGGAAAATCATTTTTGCTTTTATACCATACAGGTTAAGTCATGTTGCAATAAACTAAAACCTCAGTTCATTTCTGACTGTAACATTGGGAAGAAAGCCCAACTGTTGGCTGATCTACCTTCCTTCCCAGCAACCTTCCTGTTAGTCCACCACTCAGAGCCACTGCCAGCAGTAACAGAAACATCACCTTTCCTGTTGTCAAAATTGAATTCTTTGGAAGAATTTACAGAATTTTGCTTGTGAAGGCATTGCTCTCCTTCTCCTACAGGATTGTCAGGCTTATCATCGGTTTTCTCTGTACACATATCGGTGTCTTTTTGCACCCTTTCTTTGTCAACAGAGTCTTTGGCCAGTATACCTTGTGAAGACCCTGACATGTTTCGAAGCAATACCCCAGTTTTATTGGCAAGACACCGAGCAACATCTTCCCCGGTTAATTCAAATGAAACTCTGTGATCAACCAATGTTGCATTACTTGAATGTCCATTGTCCGTATCTGCAACAGTTGCTTCCTTAGATATCTGGTTTTGCACAGAGATTTTGTTTTGATTGGTTGGCCCAGCACTGTCAGGTGTCAAACAGCCAGAACCTAACCTGGATTCCTGCCCCAGACCATCAGGTGTCACACACCCAGAGCCTAATCGGGAGGCAAGCCCAACACCATCAGGAGTCAACGATCCCGAGCCTAGTCTTGAACCTTGCCATGCACTGTCTGGCGTCAACGATCCAGATCCTAGTCTTGAACCCCATCTTCGAGTGGAGAAGTGTTCAACGCCCAAGATCTTTGGTGTTTCCCCTTTGGGAAAGGGGAATTCAAGTGTAGGGGGCCTATCAGGGAATGGGGTTGAGGTGCCAGAAGTTGAAAATGCTGATCCAGGTGATATGAGCTGGCCACCTGGGCTTCCAGGATACTGTTGATAAGGATGAAATTCATAATTGTATAATGGAAACTTATGATTCCCATTACTTTTACGAGCCCGGTCCAGTGAAGATGCCAACAATTGAGCAAATGGAACATCAGGGGATGAAGGTGTCGTTTGCTGCACAGATTCTGGTGGGGGAGTATAAGGAGCAGTGGACGGTTCAGTTGTGAAGGCTGAAAATACAGGTGGAGAAACTAACTGGGTCTCATAGGCATATGGACCAATGGTGAACATGGATGCAGGACCACCAGAAGAGTAAGCATTGGCCGCAAGAGCAGAGAGTGAAAGTAATCCAGGCGGTGATTGAATACCAGATGGTGGATCAGATTGGAGAAAAGATGCAGGAGAAGATGGAGGGGCAATGAACTGCATTACAATGGCGGTTGAAGCATTTGATGCAGCAGCAGCAGCAGCAGCTGCTGGACCTGTTGGAGCAGCAGGTTCTGGAACAAGGACAGCATGGCCAATTCGCTTGCTGCTTTTACTGCTCTTACGAGATCCAAAACACCAATATTGGCTCCAGCAGCCTCCCCAACGCTTTTTCTGCAGTTAGTGAAGAAAAAATTGTACATCAGAAGTTGGAATAGAATCAAAACATTACTCAGTCACTAGCAATATCAATCCATTTACAGAGAAATTTTACAATATACCAAAAAGTGCTGAATTTCTCTAAAATAAGCACCAAATATCTTGATCTGTGACTATTATCATTTTGGCAATTTTGTTACACATTATCCAATTCTCAGGTTTAAGTTACACATGGTTCAATACTTAAGGACAAAAGAGTGGTTTGGCCAAAACTAAAGATATTACACAGATATGGAATATCCATTAGAATTTTAGTTTCCATAGTAAGCACATCTAATTTCAATAGCTAATCAACATTCACACACATTAACTTTCTTCAAAAAAATCTTTTGTAGCAGTCTTCAATTTCCAATAGTGACTAATGACGACAGGGTGCTACTAAAGCATAGACTGATTCATCAGCCTACCCATTGCAAAGCAAAGATGAAGAAAGTCTAAGTTTTCTATGTCTGTCAACTGTTTGACAGACATAGCAAATTACATCAAAGTATGAAAAATATATGTTAGCAATCAAATCAAAAGAATCAACAAACATTTAAATTTCAAATGAGTGCATAACTTTTTTATAGAACATGGAAGAATCGCATGAACAAACATCTTCAGTAGACATGTAAAGAATTTGAATAGCGACACGAAAAGCATGACTTCATTCATTCAACAGAAGGATAAAAACAGCCAATATCAGCCAATCACATTGACAGAACAACCATTGCCGAATGGTGACAAAAAAAGCATGATTTCATTCCTTTAACAGAAGGAGAAAAACCACCAATATCACCCAATCACATTGATAGAACAATCATTGCCGAATAGCGACACGAAAAGCATGACTTCATTCCTTTAACAGAAGGAGAAAAACCACCAATATCATCCAAATGCATTGACAGAACAATTATTACCGCCGCAATCTATTTTCAAATTCATCCTATTCGCAAATAGCAAACAATGAGAACTAAATTCCATTGTGACTACCTGGCAGGACAAGTTTGTTTTACGGCACCCCCAATTTCAGACATTGACCAAATTCTCACACATTAACTGAATTGATATGTTTTTGAAACGTAAGTTTGAGTAACCGGCCGGAAGCACCTAGCCATAATAAAACCTCAATCAAAGGTCTGCAACATGAAAAAGAAAAAAAACAGCAGTTTGTCGGATTACGGACCGCATATGTAGATAACTGAAGTCAGTCCCCATGATTATACAATCATCGGTTTTAATTCGCATTAGAATTAGAACCATATAACAAGCCAGAAATCAGAACACAATGCTCTCAATTTGATCTAAAAAAATTCATCATTTGCAAGGAAAGAAAGTTCATAAAATCATCAATCATGTCAAGTTGTTAACTCAACTTTCTCCCAAAAGATTGTTTCTCACTTAACCATGCACAACAGAGAGGACATTATAACTCGAATTGCAGAACACCAAACTTCAGATTAAAAAGCTCTAATATATAGTTACATCAATCAAAGCACACCCAGAAGTCAAAAAAACATGAAAAATTCTATTAAAAAAAAAATGAAAATTCAATGCTGCTTGTGCTTCTTGACAGGTAGGTAAATCAATCAAAGCACACAGAAGGCAGAAAACATGAAAAATTATACAAACAAGTAAACTACAAATAAAAATTCAAGGCTGCTTGTGCTTCTTTACTTGCAAACCCTTGTCTCTGATTAATTATGCAACATAAACTCATAAATAAAGAAATAAAAAAAGGGAGACACCCCAGGATCCACACTCCAAAGTTCCCTTCTTTTTAGATTTTTAAAGCCACAGATGAAACAGTTTGAGATGTTCAAAACAAACGAAAAGAGAAAAAGAAAAAAGCGATTCACAATTTCAAACCTTTCAACGCCCCAACCATAGAGTCAAATAATAAAAGACTAGACCAGACCTTCACCATCTTGAAAATTTTTATAAAAAAAGTTAACCAAAAAAAAAAACAGAAAAAGAGAGAAACATAAAAACACAGAACACAAGATCCTATTTTTGCCCCACTTTCGCACGTTGTTTTCTTTTCTTGGTAGCCAAACACGGCATCGAAAAGCAAAAAAAAAAAAAAAAAAAAAAAAGCGAGGAATCAGGCGCACGTACACAGACACAGAAACAACAGGAACATTTTAGAGAGAGAAAAGGAGGAGAGAGAATCTCACCGGCGCGTCGGTGGGTTGGACTCTGGATTCGGCGGCGACGATGGCGTTGGCGGCGGCAAAAACCGTCTCGGCGGTGGCGCGGTTGTAGTTGTTGCGGCTTCCCATGCCGGGATTCGGATGCGCGAAAGGGAGCATTTTCCGGTCACCGGAGATCGGGAATCGACGGCGGCGGAACGGTTTCTCGGCGGCGAGATGCAATCATGGATTTGGAAAACGGAGAATTAAAAACCAAAGAAAACAAAAAAAAAGGCAAAAAAAAAAAGAAGAAGAAATTGAGAGAACGAATGAGAGAGAGAGAATGAAAAGAAAAGTATGTTGTTGTGAATGATTAAATACTCAACAGAACAGAGAAGAGAAGTGAAGTGAAGATGGAATTGACAATGAAGAGAGTATTATTAAATTATTGTTATTAATTATTATATGGTGTTCATATCATAGTTATGTTATGGTAGAAAGAAGAAGAATAGAAACAGAGTGCATGATTATTTATTCATTCATTCTTTTTCTCTTTTCTCTTTCTCTCTCTTCTTATGTTGTTATGTGTGTGTGTCTTGGTTCACTTTCCCTGCAGTCTATATCCTCCGGTTACCTCCATTTTTGCGCCAAACTATTGCCACGTCACCTCATACCTTGTTGGACCCACTCTACTAATAATTATTATTATTATTATTATTATTTCCATTTGGAAGAGGATATGGGTAGTGATCATAGGTCTTGTGATACCATTATTAAATATATGGATTAATTTCCAATAAAATGTTTCAACTTAGAAGTTTCGATTTAAGATTAAGATACAATAATTTGTTGTGTAAAATATTTAAAAAATAATTTTTATTCATAATAATTATATCTGATTCAAATAAAATTGTTTTTAAAATTACATTTAATTTTGGAAAAAAAATGAGAAATTAAAATGTGAGGCTAATGATGAAGAAATTTGATAGTATAAATCATCGTAAAATATTAAATTGTAACGTCCCACTTGTATAAAAAAATATAGATTTAAATATTCTTTTTTTTTCTATAATTTATCTTTTTTCATTTTTGTTTTACAATTTTTTATTTTAGTTCTTATAAAATATGTTTATTTTATTTTTTTAGTAAAGTGTTTTAAATAATTCTTTGAATAATAAAAAATACTTTGAACAGTGAAAAAATGATATTTAAAATACTTTAAAGATAAAAAATAAAATAAATATATTTTATATGAACTAAAATGGAAAAAATAAATTATAATGAAATAAATTTAAAATGACATAAAAAATGTATTTAAACCAAAATTATATCATGGGAAATTATAATATTCTTTTTGTAAAAAGTAAGAATTTCTTAAGTTTTTTAGGTGTTCATTAGAATATCTTAAGTTTGTTTCATCAAAAACTGTTTTTTTTTTTAAATATGAACATTTGTTTAAGAATTGATGGTTTTAATAAATGTTCTTTTATACTTATTTATTAACCATTTTTTAAGGTATTAACCATATTTATAAGTAGCATTTTTTTAATATTTTGACGTGTAAGATTTTAATATTATTAAAATATTTTATTTGATGTATTACGTAATACAGACAGGAAAGCTTTTTAGTATCTTAGAGCATCTCCAATGCAAGGAACCTAATTAGATTTCTTAAGCAATTTTTTGTGGCTCCCACAGTACTTTTTGTGGTCCCCGCAGTGCCACGTCACTCCTAAGGATCGAACTCACCTAATATTTTGCTCCAATGCAAGAAACCACAAGGAACTCAAAAAAATCCACATATTTATATTTTTTTAATAAAACTTAACATTTTTTCAATTTTCATAAATATAAATTAAAATAAATAAAATGAAATATGTAATAATATAAAACAAAATTTTACATTATAATAAATAATTAAACACAATAACATGGAAATAAATAAAAAACCTAGACCTCGAAAAAAATTACATAAATTTAATTATTGTTATTTTTGATTGAAATTTTTAAGTATAAAGGAGTAAACTTGGCAACATTATGCCTAAATTAAAACATTTTTATTACTTAATTTGGCAATCGTTTAATTGTTTTTTCTATAATTAATTAATTAATTACAATGTTTAAATTTAACAGTATTCTATTTATGTATAAAAAAATCAACATTGTGTTATAATTGATAATTTAATTTATTTTGTTAATATTTTAATTTTAACAATCTATCTAATATTTATAGCTGATATAAATACTCCTTTTTTTCTTCACCATTTTCTTTACTCCTTTTCTTTTTATTTTCACATTCTTCACCCTCCCTCCAGAACCTTCTCCCACGCGTCCCAATCGAGCTCCCTCACCTTCCTTCATCTCTTTCACCCACACCTCCAGAAGTTTCCTCTCATCCGCATGCCTCACACCTCTCCTCTCCTCTCTCCGTCGCGTCGCGTGCCTCCCTCCTCTCCCCTCCTCTCTTCCTTCTTCACTCACCAAAACCAGAAGCGTCTCCTCTCTTCTTCACTTCGGTCTCCTCTCTTCTTCACTTCGTCCGTCTAAGCTCGAAGACCCACCCTTCATCTCCGGCCACCACCGTCACCGGCTTGTCAGGATCCTTGCATGCACAATGTTTGAAGACCCTTCATCCAGCCACCATCGTCGCCCGGTACGCTTTAATTTAATTTCTGATTTTTGTGGATTTACTGTTCATCTTCTTCCCAAATTGTTGAATCACTTTGATGTTAATGTAGACTATGTTATTGTGTTGAGAATAACTGAAATAACCATTTTGATATCAAAAAAATTGTTTTTAAATGGGAAGAAACGGTTCCTTATATTAGGAACGGACCGTCCCGTGAAGAAATGAGTATCGCCACGTCAGATTACTCCAATGCTGAAGAACGCTTAAGAATCGGTTTCTTAAGCTAAGAAACCCACTAAGAAACCTGCATTGGAGATGCTCTTAGAATACTTTATTTCATTTTTTCTGGAATTCTAGAATACTTTATTTGATTGCATACGTCATACGTTTTGTAGTATAGAATGGATTGGCTTCGAAGCATATTTGTGGAAAAAGAAATATAGATAAAAACTTATTAGAATTTTAAGACAAATTACAGTTGTATTTATCAAAGTTTAATAAAACTGCATCTAATATTTTAATATTTGTTACATTAGTGAGCTTTGGCATAACGGTTAATTGTACTTTAACAATTTGTTGGTTGATTATAAGTTTAAATTTAATGTACAATATTTATTCTCCTTACTTGTTTTGTTTAATGTGAAATATCTAGATAATGAATTATATCTATTCTTCTTACATGTTTCGTTTAATGTGAAAAATCTAGATAATAATGGGTTATGTAGTTTTTTTTTTTCATTTTATATAACCTGCATAAAAATCAAGAAAAATTATATTAATAATAAAATGACATAATGTTATGTTATATAAATTGAAAGAAATTATGTTATATATAAAAATCAGGTAATATTTTATTCAACTGTTCAAAATTTGATTGAAATATAATATGCGCTAAATTGATATTAATTCAATTTTTTTATTTAGACCTTTTTTCACTAAATTTAGAGATCTTGAAATAAAAGTTATTCGTGGGTTAGAGAAGGCATATTTTAATATATATATATATATATATATATATATATATACATTTATTTTCGTTGCGTCAGTTGTCAATTTTTATCTTTTTTCTGCTTTTTCTAAGGATGTAAACACATGGCTAGAGTACGTGTTCATTAATAACATCATTTTTCCTGTACAAAATTATAAGCTGTAGGATATAGATATAGCATTGCTTTTCTTTCATGGAAGATAGCCATTGCATTGCTAAGTTGTTCATACGTATGCATGACCAGTTATATCATCTTGTCCTAACTTTGAAAATATAACATTAATTAAAAGCGATTATACGTAGATAACCATATAGATTGGGGGCTAATATGTATCAATAAAAAGTGAATGGACAAAGTTTCATAAATAAATTAGAACTAGTTATTTAAACATTAAATGAACTTTTTTATGATAAAAAAATTCACATCACTATCTATGATATTATTCATTTTTTTTCATAATATCAAAGATTTTAAACATTCATAAATTTTCACATTATAATTACAATATAATTTTAAATAATTATAGCAATATACTATTAATTATATTCATTTATATCAAATAAAAATAAAGAATTCATATTGCAAAAGATGTATGCAGTGCCTATCCAAACAGTAGTAAACATAAGGAAATTAAACCGAAAAACAAGTGAATATATGCGAAACTATAAAATTTA
Organism: Glycine tomentella; assembly: GCA_007407185.1. Taxonomy (NCBI): domain Eukaryota; kingdom Viridiplantae; phylum Streptophyta; class Magnoliopsida; order Fabales; family Fabaceae; genus Glycine; species Glycine tomentella. Next base: position 617,787 of record PYAF01006011.1, on the reverse strand, counting down.
CTCAATGAAGTATTTTAATACAAAAATATTTCCTTTCACCTTACACTTTAAATTTTTTAGATTTTTTTTATCCATCGGAGAAAAATTTGTTTTTCAAGTTTCAACCCCTCAACTTATTAGTATTTTAGTATTTTTTTTTTTTAATTTGTCTATCATAACCGAGACATTTCAAGTACTTAAAATGTTAAAATTTTCTTCATATGTCACGAAACAAGTTAACATAGGATGTAGGGCATACTCAAATTGGTTTGAATATCTCAATCTTTCACTAACTTTTAACAATTGCATTTATTTGTAATTTACTCTTGCCAACTCATTAACAAGAAATATTCTCTTTTATATTTATATATCTATAAATGGAAATGGATTGCTTACTCAAACTTTGAAATTTTGATAACAAAGGAAGACCGAAAGCTACAGAGAAAAAAAAAATCATTTGTTTAGGTTTAAGCCACTTGTGGTTTCACATCTTCACGTGGCTATAATATTTTATTAATTAATTAATTGGATCTTAGTTATCACAAAATAAAATAAAAAAATGAATGTCCGCTACAAGTGGAAGTTGAAATGAAGATATTTATGAAAAAGCTAGGTTGTAGTACTAAATATCAATAACTAACTAACTATTATATGATACGTTTCATGCAACTAAGATTTCTTAATAATTAAGAATTTAAGATCTAGTAGTAGCAAGTTAGGGATAAAAAATAAAATAACAATGATGACAGCGCAGCCTGTGAAACGTGAATGTGGGTTTGAATTTACAGAACTAACCTTTTCCTTTGAGTCGAAATTACCCTTTTGTGCCATTCAGTGAAAAAGGCACGAAATGATGCGGCTACTAAGGGTGGTGTGAGATATTCGTGATTCACTGCACTGCACTCGGTTGTTCTTCTTGTTATGTTGTTGTTGCTTTTTTTCTGAGCATTCACGTGACACTTGTGACGGTCATTGTGTGGCCTGGACTACATGCTTCCGGTGGAACTTTTCTGATCAGGAGAATCAGGACCATTGATTTAGTAGATTAAGCGTTCTGATTATCTGTTGACCTGCATTTGACTCTGACAGACATTCATGATCTAATAATAACTGCCAAGTTTGTGAAGGAAAAAACGCTGTGAAATTCAACTTTTGTAAAATATAATGTTGGTTGAATTAATTTTTTAAATAATGTTAAATGGATTTATTTTATTGTTTAAATTAATTCTCAAATATGTATTTAATTATTTCCTTTGCTTTAAATTTTTTACATTAGCCTCAATTTGATAAAAATAATATATATATATATATATCAAGTATATTTATAATTATTTAAGAATTAATTTAGCTGATAGTATATATCTTTTTAGAATTACTTTCTTCAATGATTAAATCAAAGAATATGGTGTGAAAGTGGGATCAATGTGGTCTATAAATACTACTTTCTCTATTTCTCTCATAGACTAATACACCATACCATCATTAATTGAAGAAAATTTTCGAAATGGATGTAATATGAAATTGCATTCGGATTAAAGTATTATGTTTAAATTTTATGGATAAAAAAATGTGATGGAAAGAGAGAAAGTAATCAATTAGGGTTTTTAAAAGAAATTAATTATTTTTACACCTGTAGCATAAAAAAATAATTAAAGGCGATCATCAGAAAAATGTTACACATATATTTAGAGATAAATATTTAGATTTGTTTGTCTCTCTTATCACAACATTTTATTGTATTCTTTTCAGCACAGACATTTATTACTGTTGAAGACAAATGAAAGAATCAAAATTTAAAATTTAAAGATGATTGATTTGCATGTCTAAGTGTTTGTAGAAAGCAAACCTACCAACACTAACATGTCTCATGTTTGTGAAATGACAATATATTCCTTTTAACTTCAAGTTGCCAATTACCATTTATGCAAAACGTTTAAAGATGCCAATTTATGGCAATTTAAAGTTCTGGAGTCGAGGAAGAAATAATAATAATAATAATAATAATAATAATAATAATAATAGTAATAATAATAATAATATAGATTTTAATTTCTGCCCAACTTTTTATTAATTACAAATTGACAATTAGTGCAGATTTTAATATTTAGACAGGTAGCTAAACTGAACATTAGTTACTTTTTAAATAAACTAATCTCACTGTTTGCAAGTATATTCATTATCTTGTGAATTATACACATAAGGATTGCACAATCTTATATCCTGGTTAGGTTATCCATATTACATAAGAGTTGAAAGAAGATTATAATGATCTTGCTCCAACTCTATCATTAGGCCCCACCATTTAAGAAAGCTAAGGTTGTTTTGTAATGATATGTTTCATTATGATATATATGGCTGGTTTTGTGATCCTCATTTGATTCAACCATGATGTTTTTTTTTTTTTTTCAAAGTCCTAATTATCTTTAATTTGTCTAAATTTGTTGACCTGAGTAGCCCTACATGTTAATTACTATTTTTTCAGTGGGAGTTGCAATTTTGTCATAATAAGTAAAGAATTAAGCAGCCGCAAAATAACCAAGATTCATGTTGCTATTTTAGTAGTATTAATTAACTCACATATTTAAACGATTGTCAACTAATTATGACATGAGATTTATATATCCTTGGTAATAAGAAAGTGAAATTAGGTTGTGTTTTAAAAATGGAAGTAAAATCCAATTATTCAATATGAAGTAAATGAATAAAACTTAATTTAGTATTCAAATAGTTAATAATATTTTTAGAGTCCAACCGATAATTGATTGAGTCAATCAAGATAATGAGTCATTAATTAATTTTATATGAAGAGTATTAAATATGAATAAGTTTTCCCTCATATATTTAAATTGATATAACTATTTGACATAATGATTACAATTCTTTTACATACTTCATAAACATGGGTTTAAACCTTCTCTCATGTCAATTCGTTTTCTTATTTCAAATTTGAATTTTTTTTATTTCCAATTTTAACATGGTCACTCCTATTGGAGGTAAGGAGGTTTGAGAGAGAAGGGTTTAGTGTTGAGTGCTTGAAGTATTATACCAAGAGGCATCATATTTGGAATGCTCAACAGTGTTACCTCTAACTTAGAGAAAACCATAGTAATATAACAAGTTATTGGGTTCTAGCTCATATGGGTCTATATAACCATACAATAATCTATTGGACTTGTATGTGAACATATTATTATTTAATATATATATATATATATATATATATCATATATATTCAACAATCTCCTCCTATGTTCACCATACAGCACAATCCAATAAGGTAGTTAGCATAATGTTCAAACAAACATGAATCATCCACATCCAATCCAATCCAAGGCAATAAACTTGGATCGGTCAAAGAGTTTCAATAATAAAATATTAAACTCAGACAACATTTGCAATCAAACTAAGTGAATCATCATTCTCATGAATTTGTTCTGAGATCAATATAACAATATAAATACCAAGAGTTTTAGATTAAATCTAAACTCACCCAAATCTCAACATCTCAAAATCAGTTCACAACCAACATATGCATAATAATCAAGTATAAGTTGGCCAGTCAAAATAGTCTAAGGCCTTACAAATATAAGAAATAAGCATAATAATCATAATGTTCACAAAATAGAAATAACAAAATATAAGTCTCAAGTAAATGGACTCCAACATAATGGCCAATAGTACGCGAGATGTCAAGTTCCCAACAACTCTAAATGATAGATTCATATATCAAGTTGGTCATCCTCTTCAAGATCCCACTTAGTAAGCTCTCCTTCATCTTTGTCATCCCCTGTAGAATGTCAAATATGAATTTCATATTTTCATGAATTCAATCATTTGAATAAACTACTAAAAATGTCTAGTTCTACTAAAAGAACTTGGCATCATATCATCAAGCAAATAGAACATATATCAATATCATAAAGCATCATAATATTATGTTCATAAGCATTAAGCCAGTTTCATAAATTATGAACAAGGCCTAAATATTTTTTTAAGTTATAAAGAGTCATCAACCTAAGTTTATTTGTAAGAGAATAACGATTGTCTCATTTCACAGAATAACACTAATAGTCACGTCACTTACAATAACCTAGTCTTGTAATGTCAAGTTTCAATTAAGAACAAGACCAATAAGCTTCTTATATAATCAACTATTTCTATGTTTCAATTTGGAATGTCACAATTACTAATTCCTTAAAGTCAAATAATCTAACATCAAGTTTGGAATAAGATCATTTAACCAAAGGGATAGGCCAACCTGGTAGGATTGTATCATCAAGTTTGGAATGACATAAGCTTCCCAAATAGAACTTTGAATTGGATTAAAAATTATATCATCAAGTTTGGAATAAGATAACTCGCCCTTTTCAAAATAGTTAGCAACCATGATCATCGATGAAACATAAAAATTATGCTTATCATTTGGCCAACAAAAGAAGATTCGATAATTCAAAACACACAATTTAAGATAAGTAAATGATAATTAAGATTTGTCTACATAGTCTTTAACCTCATTTCCCCCACTGTTTTGAATAATCGATCTTTAGGCAAATCTTTTGTGAGAGCATCGGCCATGTTATCCTTCGATCTCACATAAACCAAAGTGATAACTCCTTGTTCTCTCAGATAATTCAACAATGCATGTCTCAATCTCACATGTCTTCTCTTTGAATTAAAGAGAGCATTTTTTACGACTTGGACTGCTGCTTGATTATCACAAAATAAACTTAAAGAATTAATCTTTAGTTTAGTCAAAGGAATATCCATAATTAGATTCTTTATCCACTCTGTCTCTTCACCAGCTGAGGCTAAAGCAAAAAGTTCTGATTCCATTGATGACAATGCAATACAAGTCTGTCTTTTGGATTTCCAAGTAACAACAGCTCCACCCAGAGTGAATACATATCCACTGGTGGATTTGCTATTTCCAATTTCTGAACACCATGAGACATCAGAATATCCATCCATAGTTGGAGGATAACCAGAATAACATAGAGCATAATCTTTAGTACCTTTAAGGTATCTCATTAGCCTACTGAGGGCATCCCAATGCTCTTTACTATGATTACTAGTGAAATGACTCAACGTGCCAATTGCAAAGGCTATGTCAGGTCTAGTGCAACTCATAGCATACATAAGACTACCTATCAGTTTTGAGTACTTTAACTGATCCACACTGGTCCCTTCATTAGGACTTAGTCTTTTGTTATAATCATATGGTGTCTCACTCGGTTTACACTCACTGTATCCCCAGGTAGAAAGTAGTTGCTCAATATAATGAGTTTGGCTAAGGGAGATAACTTATCTTTCAAAGCTTACTTTCATACCGAGAATGGTATTAGCTATACCAAGATCTTTCATGTCAAATTCTCTAGCTAAAGTGGTTTTCACATTACTCACTATAGAATGATTGGAGAAGGGAATTAACATGTCATCAACATACAAGCACATGATGACTATCTTATTTGACATGAAACGATAGTAAAGGCATTTATCTAAATAACTGGATTGAAAACCATAGCTCTTTACCACCTTGTCAAACTTAAGATGCCATATCTTAGGTGCTTGTTTAAGACCATACAAAGATTTGTTCAATTTACAAACTTTTTCCTCAAGGCCTTTCATGACATACCCTTCAAGTTGTTCCATGTAGATTTCTTCATTTAACTCTCCATTTAAGAAAGTTGTCTTTACATTCATTTGATACACTACAAAGTGTTCAATAGATGCCAAAGCAAGAAGAATTCTTATAGTTAACGGATGACATACAGGTGAATAAACGTCAAAAAAGTCTATTCCACTCTGTTGTTTAAAGCCTTTAGCTACTAAATGTGCTTTATATCTAGCTATTGATCAATCACTATTCAGTTTCTTCTTTAATACCCACTTACAGCCTATAGCCTTAATCCTTTTTGGCAAATTGACTAGCTGTCAAGTGTGATTCTGTAGCAAAGAACTCATTTCATCATCTATGGCTTCTGCCCGCTGTAAGGATTCCCTAAATCTAATTGCTTCTTGATAGGGGAATGGATCACCCTCTATATTGTAAGTGACAAAGTCCTCACCATAACTTTTATAAACTTTATCTCTTGTAGATTTTCTAACTAGGATTGGTTCAATAGCCAGTTGTGTGAGATTAGTGTCATAAGGACAAGCTACAGATTCTACAGGAGATTCTGAAATCATATCTGTAGATACAAAAACCTTCAAGTCAAGATTGCTAACAAACTTGAACTCAAAGAATTTTGCATCTCTAGATTCTGTCACTGTATTAGTAGATAGATCCAAAAATCTATTTGCAGTACTATCTTCTGCACTACCTAGATATACACAAGTAGTTGTTATAGGTCCCACCTTAGGCCTTTTAGGATCTTGTATCCTTACATAGGCAACATAACCCCAAGTTTTAAGGGTATCATATCTACAAGGACGTTTGTGCCATATCTCATAAGGTGTCTTAGACAATTTAGAGTGTGACAACCTGTTTAAGATGTGATTAGCAGTTAAAATAGCTTCTCCCCAATAGGAGGAAGGCATGCTAGCTGTAAGTAATATAGAAATTAGCATTTCAATTAAAGTTCTATTCTTACGCTCTGTAATACATTTGATTGGGGTGAGTAAGGAGCAGTGGTTTCAAGTATTATGCCTTCCAAAGCACAAAATTCCTTGAACCCATTCATTGTATATTCTCCTCCTCTATCACTCCTAAACTTCTTAATTTTCAAATTAAGTTGATTTTCAACTATAGATTTAAAAATCTTAAACTTCTCAAAATTCTCATCTTTCGATTTCAACAAATAAACATGACAGTATCTAGAGAAATCATCTATGAAAGTGATTAGTTACTTCTGACCCCCTCTGGTGACATAGTTTTTAAAGTCACAAAGATCAGAATGTATAAGCTCAAGAAGTGTTGTGCTTTTAGAAACCGACTTAAAAGGTTTTCTAGTGATCTTAGTCTATGCACACACTTCACATTTGTCAAATCGAATAGAAGTATCTAATAGAATGTTGTGAGTTTTAGATAAATGTTGCATTTTCCTATAGTTCACATGTCCAAGTCTATTATGTAATAATTTTGGATCAATCAAAGTAGAACTAACATGGTTTATGCTATCAATATCTAAACTCAATCTATACATTCCATTGATCATAAATGCACAACCGAAGTAGCATGAGTTAACAGATAAAGTTACTCTACCATTCATAGTTGAAAAAGACATACTAGCTTTATCAAGTAAACTCATAGATATTAAATTCTTTTTAAGTAAAGGTACTACTTTAACATGTTTCAAAGTTAGTAACTTACTTGAAGAAAGTACCAAATTGTCAGTTCCAACATGAGTCACCTCTACCTCACCACCGTTACAATTTTCCACGGTGTCTTTCACTTCTATGACCTTAGTGAGTAAATTCCCATCATTTGTCGCATGACATGTAGCACCACTATTCAACCACCACTCAGAAGAGACGTTGGCCTTTCCATTGTTCATCATTCCAATGAAGGCTTGAGGCTCAAGTTCACTAATTAGCACATTAGTCTCATTTTGTGGTGTGTTTTTGTTTAACATCTTTGGTAGCTTACATTCTGCTGCACACTGACCCCACTTTCCACAGTTTATGGCACTTGCCCTTCTTCTTCTTCTTCTTCTTGAAGACAGTTTTTTTGGCCTCTAATTGTGAAGAGGATTCACCTTTTAGTGGTTTGGACTTTTTCTAATATTTATAGGAATATGAAACTAAGTTGGAAACTGACTTTTGTTGTCTTACTTGTTCCAAACTCTTCCTACAAATGTTTGGATGTTCAATATGAATGTACATTTTTAATTCATCCAGCCCCATCTGTTCTTTTAGTATGTGCATGTCAGTTTTAAAAGAATTCCATTCAACAGGTAGCTTACTCAACATAAGACCAGCAAAGAGATTATCAGACAATCAGAATCGTCGTGTTTTAGCTTATTCTTCATATTTTCAAGTTCAATTAATTGAGAAGTGATGCTTGAGTTCATATTGAACTTAAAGTCAAAGAACTTCTCTACTAGAAGAGTCTTAGAAAACCTCTCTTGTTTTTGAAATTGACTGTTTAAGTGATCCCATATCTCTTTTGCAGTCTTATACTCACTATAAGTCATAGTTAAACGAGGACTTAATGAGTTTAATAAGTAATCTCTACAAAAATCTTCATCTTTAATTCATTGATATTCATCCACATTTTCAACAGTAGATGCAAAACCACTTAATATAATATAGAATATATCATGTTCCTTCATGCCAAACTGAACATGAAATTTCCAACCATGAAATTCGGTGACATCAAAGGATTTTAGATTTATGATATCATGAGAGTTATGTTTTGCCATTTTAATCAAAGTAAAAGAGTTAGAAAGAGTGCATCTTAAAATCCTCCAAAGTATACCAAACCTTCTAACTTTTCAAAAACAGCACTGTAGAGTTGAAATTTGTCAAATTTGACCCCAAAATGAGTCCGGAACTCCCAAAAATCTTAGGAACAATGATTTTTGATTGCCGGTGACTTGTTGAAAAATCGACGGAAAAGATCGCCGGAAATTTCACTAGAGAAGGTGAAACAGACATCGGAGAAGACAAACCATTTGTCGGAGAAGACGAAGTTGCCGAAAAGTTCGTCAGAGAACACAAACCAGTCGTCGAAAAACTGCAGAAACTTCCAACGGCTATAGCTCCTTCGTTTGACCTCCGTTTTACGCAAATGACCACTCAAAATGATCGTCTCGACGAGTAAAACAAAACCCACAAGGTTTCAACTCGTGAAACCGGTTGAAATTTCTAGGATCTGGGCTCAAAAGTTGCGGCTGTAAAGTTTTCAATCTCAGATCTTGGTCAATCCTTCCATCGAAACACGAAAGTGATTACACCCTTGAGTTCCTCTCGATGAGATCTTCGAAACAACACCTTACTCACTCAAATCTGATACTCGAAGCTAATACTTCAAGATTGTTGGAGGTAAGGAGGTTTGAGAGAGAATGGTTTAGTGTTGGGTGCTTGAAGTATTACACCAAGATGCATCATATTTGGAATGCTCAACAGTGTTACCTCCAACTTAGGGAAAACCCTAGTAATATAGCAAGCTATTGGGCTCCAGCCCATATGGGCCCATATAACCATACAATAACATATTGAGCTTGAATGTGAACATATTATTATTTAATATATATCATATATATTCAACAACTCCTGTGTGTGAAAATTTTAGCATTTCAAGTATATGAAAATTCAACCCGATGCATGAAAATTTTAGAACTTCAAAGAATATGAAAATTTAATCGATGTGGTTACATATATTATGTATGTTTGGTTTTGCATTTTGTTTTCCTTGACTCACGTCAGGTTCAACGCTACTAAGAGTAGCTTTCATGTTTTTTTTTTCAATTGGACATGAAAAAAAGCTCATACTATCTTTAATGATGTTGAACCAAACATGTTATATATCAATGTAGAGACTAAAATTTAGTTTGACTTAAGTGTGACTAAAAAAAAAGTTTTTGTTGGATGATGCAACATGTGAAAAGGAGAGTGACTCCTTAACCCATACTTAGTTGAATCATTGATTTTTCCTAGTTCAAAGTCGAGTCAAGCGAATCATATGCAATTTTGATTGAAAAATTTGATCGAATTAACCATAAGTATGATTTCCAATTGAGTTTTAAAACACCGATAATTAATGAAAAATACATAGTGATATTATTTCATTTTCTCTATAATATGGTGATAGAGTTACTGTCTCCATCGAGTGAACCTGCATCATATCAATGCTTGTGAAGGAGTTTATAGATTTCTTGGCTCAATATTTAGTTTGCATGGAATATGAGGATTGTAACGACTCATCATCCTTACATGGAACTAAGAACTAATTAAAGGAAAAGACTTTATTTTAATTAAATTAAAACTCTTCTATTAACTTTAATTATGATAGTACTTGTAAACTTATTGCATTTCAAAGGCCAAAGGCTAAAACGCAAAACACCAAAATAAAACATCACATGATACAGACACGCATGCACAAAATATCATAGTAACTCAAATCTCTTTAGAACATGCATATAAATATAAATAAGAGTATAATGATAAAGTATATAGACTCTGAGCTGATTAACACTATGCATAACTTTAAAAAGGAAACAGAAAACGGATAATATGTCTTCACATCCAAATACACATATCCATGAAGTCTCCAAAGACATGAATGTTGATTTGAGGGGGAGCTACTTGAAGATTGAAGTAATTTGAAGACTTGGAAGTGTTTTGACTTTCAACATGCTTGAAGGCTTGAAGAGAAGCTTGTGATTAATTGTAAAAGGAAAGAAAGCTTTCTAATGATCCAAGTCACTGCATTCATATCATACATATGCATTTAAGCATTACATCACAAAGGCATTAAGTAATTGTTTTGAATCTTAAAAGAAGCTAAGTGTTTTTTTAAAAATAGCCTTAACCTGGTTTAATCGATTAATATACCCAAAGAATCGATTATTTTGTTCATCAAGCTTTCTGGAAAAATATCAAGAACAATTTAATCGATTACACCATCGAGTTAATCGATTATCTCAACTTAGCATACTGATAATCTGCCTTAGTGACTGGTTTAATCGATTACCACCAATCCATAATCG
>PYAF01006011.1:581634-607059 GCA_007407185.1 Glycine tomentella | reverse complement strand
TAGCTTCATAGTGTTTGAAGTGAACCAGTATAAATCTTGTGTGTTCATTCATATTCTGCATATTTGATTATTTTCTTTGTGAACTCTGAATTACAATTTGATTCTTGAAGCATTACAACTCTTGGGTTGATCTTGGATAAAGATTCTTGGTTATATTTGTGTTAAAGATCCAAAAGGGCCAAAAACTCTGATTTTACTCGAAAGTTTTAAATTACCAAGACTAACCAATTCACCCCCCCTCTTGGTTAAGTGTGAAGTGTTCCCATATTTTGCAATGAAGTCACCTCTTATCCATATGCTTCCCACGTATGTTAGATATGAGATCATCACAAGCAGAACCAAACTACAACAATATAAGGGTAAGTTTACCAAAAACAATTTAAAAACCTTAACATTACATAAGCTCTATCAAATTCATGAAACTATCCCTAGTTCCTTAAGCAAAATAAGATGTTCCACACCTTGAATTCTCATAACTACCTCATCAAAACCGCATATTAATATGAATTTCATGATCTCAACTTGTAATCAACTTTAATAGTTAAAGCATAAATAAACACCATCATATACATATAAAACATAATATCTGGAAATCATACTTAATACATAAATATTAAAAGTTCATATAACAAAACATCTCATAATAATCATCACCATCAAACATCACATCAAGATTCAATTATCATACACCATCATTAGTCAATCAATCATCATCACCATGATTCATCTATCGAACATCATCATCAGTCCATCAATCATCAAACAATAAAGTATTTTCATGACTCATCAAGTAACATGTTATTCTCAAGTCACAATTATAAGTATACATGTCTATCAATCATATTATGTCATGCTGACTCTTTACTCTAAAGAGATTTCACATTTTAAGCGATTTACCCAAGTACGTCCCTTAACATAGTGACACATTGACCATTTAGAGAGACTCAAATTAACCTTATAGAGAATGTGTGATTTTATAAAAAAATGGATGAGTTTTGGTAGTGACTTACATCGATAAGGCTTGTAAAGACCTTAATCTATCTAGGGATTCGCCCACTCATCCATTCTATAAACCCTTTCACCATTAGCCACCACCACCAACCTCTAGTACTAGGTTGAAGGTCTTCTTAGTACCCCCTTTTACGTGTCTACATACATGCAATGTCATTCATCAATGCATGCATGTTATGATCATTCAAATCAATATCATATGTCATCGCAAATTCATTCACCAATCCCAACATCATAAGAGGTCATTTTTTTTTAAACAGCAGACATATTACACAGAGAGAGAGAATAGTGTAACCAACACAAGAAGTGGCAAATAATTCGCGTTACGATAAGGACTCAAGAAATAAATTCAATCCATCCACTCTTAGAAAACCAACATCTTGGAATATACAAAACACATCATAAGAGGTCATAATATCATAAATTCACCATTCATATGCTCATCACACTTATGAACTCAACTATACTTCAATAAGCATAACAAGACATTCCAATATTTTGAATTCTTTCAAATAACTCACCAAAAATTTATATGAAAGTGAATCTCATGATCTCAACATAAAGTCAACTATAATCGTAGAATAACATCATCTCAACCACATCTCATCATCACAAATAATTCAACTAGCATAACTCAATACATTCATCAATTGACATAATTATGAATATTTATTTCTACAATAATTAACACATATACATGGGTTATCACTTCAACATATTAGTATTTATAAGTCCTTATGTTCATATAGTAACTCAACATATAATATATCATAATCATCTCATATTAGTTCATAAGACATATGAATTACATGATAATAAAAACTCTTAAAATTGTTTTATATGCACCTGAAATTGATTTAGAAACTGTCAAGAAAGTTTTAAGAATAATTAAAACATCCTACTTAAAGTCACATGAGAAGAATTCACATTTGAGCTAACATGAAAAGATGACTCAAAGTCAATTATCCATGAACAAATCACCATAGACGACCTTTAGGAATATAATTGTCTTATACAATAAGGAAAATATCACTCTGTCTAAATAAATTATGTTCCAAACATGATAGATAGAAAACTTGATAGCCTCATAAAGTTCTCTACTTACTTACACGCATATCTATATTAAACAATCTAATTACAATATTTGAACTTGTTAGTTAACACCTGACTGATTCTACCATAGAGGCCAACGATAGACAATAACTCTCCCCGCTAAAGATACTTATTATATAACTGATTATATATATATATATATATATATCATATATATATATATATATTCGTTTTTGTTTTATATTAGAATAGATTGATAAACAAGATTTTACATAAAAAGTTATTCCAATATTTAGCCAGGGTTGTTTTCATATATAAAATTATTATAATTGCAAATAAAAATGTAGATAAAGAAAAGGAATAATCATAATATAACTTAATTTAACTAAACTTAATATTTTAAAATAGATATTTATCCACTAATCATTCATTTACAAAGAATAAAACAATAATAGACACTCCTAGTTCATAAATATGTACAAATTACAAAATCATCAATATGCACGTTAATATATAAAAGAAAAAAGGTCTCAAATATTTCTTTACGAGTTTCTCTACTTAATACGTACATTTACACTGGGATTGATTGATTTATAGAAGAAAAGTTTGCTTAAATTTAAACTACTTATTTAAATGAATCAAATTTAAAACTTGAGGTTGATTTTAGTTTGATTAATTATCATTTTAATCAAATTTTACTTTGAATAAATATTTATTTATTACTTTAGATTTAAAATATCAATTTATCCATTAATCATTAAAGGTTAACACTATTTTAATTTTTAAAAAATAGAAATATATTAATTCAATCCATCAATTTCATAATTAATGAATGAAAAAGGATCATATAAAACACTATTTTATTGATTAAGTGACTAAAGTAATGTTTAACTATTTTCAAATTAGAGAAATACTGTGGTTGATGAATTAAGAAAAAAACTTCAAAAGAAAAAAAAAAAAAGAAACACAAAGATAAGAGAAGCTACTTCCTCTTTGGTCCTTGCGATGCATACTTTCTTTTCTTTCTTGGGTTGAGCTCGAGAACCAATTCTATTGTGAAAGTTGCTGTGCACGTGTGCGGAATCCACTTGCATTTTGGTGACATATGTGAATGGGTTTTCGTGCATAGCCATCGTGTGTGTGTATGTGAGTGTGTGTGTGTGTGTGTGTGTGAGAGAGAGAGAGAGAGAGAGAGAGAGAGATTGTGGCATTCCCTTAAAGAATCTCTCTTTTTTAAACCTGCACGGTTTGTTCCCTTCACTCCACATTCATTTTTTTTCTAGAATTTTTCTATCCAGTGTTTTTAGAATATTAATTAAAAAATTAAAATTAAAATATTTATGATAAAAATTAGAAAAAAACTAAAATATCAAATATAACATAATTTTAATTTTTTTAATTTTTTATCCAATATCTTAAAAATACCGATTATTAAATTTATTTTTTTCTATTACCCTTATTCTCTCTCTTCTAAAACACTGGCAAAAAGCAACTTTTATTACCTTAACACCACTTTTTAAACTTGTCTGCGACACCAAAAGGTTGAATGCTATATAATTGAACCTGTAATTATTCTTAGATGTGGATGATTAATCCAAAGATACTCAGTTAACCACTAACCGAACAGAAGAAATTTAAAATGAAATACCCAAAAGATTGTTCTTTTAACGTCAACATCAGTTTGATTCATCTACTTTATGTGTGAATGGCTCACACAAGGATTTTTCTCTTTTTCACACCACTTGCCACAGTTAAGTGGATAAAAATCCAATGATTATTTTTACATACTAATTCTTATACTTGTTCTATATTCTTTTATAAAAAATAATATCGTATATATCATTATATTTATTGTTTTTTCTTTCTTATTTCTCTTTTCTCCCCTTAATTAATAAAGTTATAACCCTTTTTTAAATTTAATCACTTATTATATATTTATTGTTACCTTTCTATTTTACATAATTATTTTAATTTAAAATTTATATTTATCATAAATTTTAATTATTTAATAGTATAATTTTTTAACACTCACAATGAATAGAAATTAAACTCTATTTTTCTTAATTAATTATGCGTATCTTTTTGAATATGAATATATATTTTTTATAAAAAATTTAAGCTGTAATTTTTTTAAAACAACTTTAATGCTTATTACTTATCTATTTCTTATCTCAATTTTATGAAGATAATAATCATATGAAACTACGCTTACTTATAGAAATAATGTTTTTAACTTAAAAAAAGGACCCTATTATATTTTTCATCCTTTATGACAAATGCTAATAGTGAAAGACATAAAGAATCATTCCAAAATTAAAAACAACCTTATTCTTATCCTTTTATCTATCATAGACCCAAAGACCTTAAATGCCATTCCTCCCCTCCCCTTTCCTCTTTCATAGACCAATGTTACTTTCAAAATCTTTTAAGCATATTTCCTATTATTATCTTTACAACCCTCAAGATGGGCTTGGGCTATATCAAGTTTTAAATTATTTGTTTGACTTTATAGATTCACTTTCAATGATATGAATATCGGAGATAAAAGGGAGGGGGAAAAAAAGAGACCAACTTTATTCACTTGGCTAATTCATAGATTGGTGGGTCCATTAGGAGGTGGAACTACTGATATTTGACAAGATGACCCTCATATGGGATGGCTTTGTGTGCCCATGGCCCTACCAGTCAAAAGCTAAGCCAGCACACCACATGTTCCAATTTAACAAGTAGGTGGTGGTTTATCTATACATTTTAATATTATAATACAAGAAAAAAAATATCTTAACAAAAATTTATTCAATTTAGTAAGAATCATAGTCATATACAAGTCTGAATTTTGTTATTAATGTCATCATTTTATTTGGATTTATAAATATTTTTGTAAGTGATATTTGAACTTTGAGATATATTTTGATTTTAGAGAGCTTAGAATACAAATCACCTTTACACAAATGATAAAAATGTGTTCAATGCTCACTTTGTAGGTATAAAATAAATTACGTTAAAAGGAAAATATTTATTTTGTGTAGGCTCATGACCTATGATAGAGATGAATTACTTATTTGATAGTGAATATTTTGTATCAATTTTATAATAAGATAAAAACAAAAGAAAAAGAAAAAAATCACCTAAACTTTTTTTAGTTATTATTAAAAAAAACATTTGGCCGTGGAGAATTGTCTAAGGGGATCATGATTCTCCTTTATGTAGGCTCTTTTTGCAGTCCTTTAAGGATAAAATGCACCACTCATACTTGTTTGAAAACAGCTTATCTTCAAAGCTGGATATCAACTAGCCTTTTTAATGAAGGGTCCAAAACTATTTAATTAGCAGGATCTGGCAACTCTGTCGCTAATAAAGTATTGGCAAATTTCCTCCCTTGTTTTGTTTTCAAAATTTATGTGACGCTTTTAGATCCAACAAATTGAATTTATAGATACAATAAAGGTGCACGTACACATATATAGAATTAAATTTTGCAAGTTTAGTTTTGTAAGATAATGATTTGTGGTACGAAATCTTTTATCAAATCCACTGCCCGAAATTATGTGGCTTGATTTTACATTTTTTTTAAAGAAATATTATCTAATTTGTTTTTATATGAAATTACAATTATGCTCAGTAAGAAACAATCTTATTTAAGTTGAGTTGTATACAATATTAGACTGCTGGTCTAATTGGTTAAATCATTCTGTTCGATGTGTATGCTAAGAAAAAAAAAAAGGAGAACACAGTCACCAATCGGTATAAGAAAATTGTAAGATGACAGGATAAATTATATTCTTTGGAGTATTTAAACTATAGTATTTTCTGTTTGAATTTTTGAAATTACTTAATATATTTTATACTTTAGTCTATTTTAATATAAACAAATTGCTTATAAACATTTTTTTTTCTCTATCATCGATATCAACATCATTGACAGTCAATTTTAATCTTTATTATAACTATAGAACTTTATAATATGGGATAATAATTTTGAATGAAGTTATAAGCTAATAAAAACGTGTTCAAAACTCCATTTCATCTTTAAAAACTTCAAAGGTTTAATCATATATTTTTTTTACCTTTCTAGTTCGAATTATTTTACGTACTTTTAGTTCTCCAAGTTTATCATGAGCTATAATTAAATTACTCTAATTTTAAAGTTAACCAATTTCGACCATCTCACAAATATGAAACTCTCAAAACTTTATTTTATTTATTTTAAAATAATTACATATTGAATCGATTAAATTGTCTTTTATTCAAAATTTAACCATTAAAAGCACAAAATTTTACCCAAAAAAATTTCAAGATTCCTCATTTCCAAACTCTAATCTCATATATCTTATAAACTCGTTTAATTTTTTTATCAAGTTTCCAGTAAAATTATTATTTCTAAGCTTTTAAAATTATTTTATATCTCAAAATTCAACACAAACGCTCAAATATTTATATAATAAAAATAAGTTGAGGGGTTTTGACTCTTTAGTAGAAAAAATCAATGATTTTAAAAAATATATATAGATGGTGTATCATATGAGAATGATACTTTTATGTGAGAATAAGAATGATTAATCTCTATCATTGGATTAAAATAAAATGTCAAGATTAAAATATTTTAAATTCAAATTAAAGTTTTATTTAACCATAAATTTTTTAAAAGATTTAACATATAGAAACTCAAATGAGTTTAATATATGAGTTTAATGTTTTACATCGTTATTCAATCACATATTATCATTTAAATTACTTTATGATAATTATTTTAAAAGTTAACAAGCTTAACATATATTGTGGGTTGTGATTGGATGTTTGTGTAATAAAAATTATATCACAACCACTTTCAACCGCCATAACCACCATGACTATTGTCAATGTTATCACCACCACCAACACCACTATCATGATCGTTGTCATGATCATCATCGTCACCATCAACATGATCTTCATAGCTTTCGTTGTGGGTAGTGGTGACAACGATCATGGTGATGATTGTTGTAGTGATGATCTTGATATAAATTAATTTTTTTTATAAAAGACATATATCAAATCTTTAAAATATTTAATTTTGTGTTTGATAAATCTTTCATAGATCTACATTTAAATAAAATTTAAATGTGAATTTAAAATATTTTAATCATAATATTTTATTTTAATCTAATAATTGATATTGATCATTCTCATTCTCAATAAGATAATCATTCTTATATGTCTTATATATATATAGATTCTCTTCTATCTCATTTTCATCTTACTTTTTTTATATTATTAATTACAATTTTTTTCTTTTTGTCTTCTTCTGCCCCTATTTAGGATTTTCATTCATCTTTTCATCTTTTGGCTACATATCGAAAGGTTAGATAACATGCAGCTCTCCGCGTTGACTTTGTCTTCCCTACAATAAGCGTTTGCCGCATTCCACGAAATAAATAGAATAAGAAGCCAGATTTATCATTCAAAACAGAAAAGAAAAGAAGCAAAATTTATTGTGCCATATTTCATGAAATAAAGTGTAATATGAAAGCCAAATATTTATTGTGAAGCGGTGCATGTTATACATCTTGATCCGATAATAAATACAACATTTATTACATCGATCAAATATCATAACTTTTCCGCTATGGGATCCAAACTAAAATCATACAATACGTTTCATCTTTCAAGTCAGAAAAATGTACTAGTTTTTAAAATTAATAATAAAAAGGAATAATTAAATATTACTTGTATTTAGAAAGAGGAGGATATATAATTTACTCTCAAAATAAATTTGTTTGTATGTGGATTTCATGAGCTAGCTCAGTGCGCCAATGCTGGTCACACCTTGATTCTCCTGTCTTTTGACATTGGAGTAAAATCCCATCCAAAGAGTTATTGACAACAACCAGCAGATTTAGCATATGCTTGGAAAACAATCAATAGTTGTTTCCAGATAAGATTATGGTTTGTTGATATTAGAATGAATGATTGCATGAATCATGCAGTATGATCAAAATGAAATATCAACTTCAAAGGAACAAATAATTAGACAATAAGTTGGCTTTTAAGGCACAATTGAAAATATGCATATGGTAGCATATAAGTGCTAAAGGGATATTTTCGTGCATATATACAGGAACCCGATAGCTAGCTCAAGTTGGTAAGTACATGATTTATATTTCACAAGTGAATCCGACTTTTTTTTATTAATGTAAGAATTTCGTTGATAGATAACTTGTAAATATTTTTATAAGTGTTTTTTACGACATAAAATATGTTTTATCTTTAGTGAGTATTTTGAGATTAAATTAACCTAAACTTTTATTGTGGGGGAGGGGGGAATGATTATCTTAAACAAGTTTTATTTGAGATCTATGGATTTTTTTTTCTTCTAAAATTGTTTAAGTGAGGATAGGAACATGAAAATGGTCAAAATATGCTGGTCTTTAAATTAAATAAGTTTAACACAACTTTTAAATTTAAAATTCAAATTCGATATATTTAGCTACTCCGACTATTTATTTTGTGAATGTTTGATTTAGCCTTTATAAAGGTGAGTTCTTGCCCTTAAACAAGGTGAAGACAAAAAATTCTGACAAAAAGAATTACCTTTGTTGAAGGATACACCTGGATTAGAAAAAAAAAATCCTATTATTTATTAATTTATTGTAATTTGGGCTAATTCATTTTTAGGCCTAACAGTAACGTGATGGCCAAATACTTAATGCATCCCTTTTCTGCTTGATGCACCCCATTGGAAATAATAAAACACCTTGATGGACTTTTTTACCCTTTATTAATTCTTGTCTATGGTTCCCAGTGTCGCCACATCCATTCTCCCTTATGTTTGTTTCGTGCATCACACCCCAAAGGCTATTGGAGCATCACCTACGTTGATAGGAGAGAGCCATTGTGTGTCTTCGCAACCTCCCTATTGAAGCCACCATTGTAAGTGGTTGTTTGGTTAGCTTACAACCTTCTTCATTTATGATGTTATGGATTAAGAAATCTGTAATGCATACATTACAAATTGATCAATTTATAATGTATTTTTTTTTATTATGGATTGCTTAACTTGTTATGCAAAAAATGCATTATGGATTGAACAATCCATAATGCAAATACATTACGAATTGGTTAATCTGTAACTATATTACGAGGGTAACAGAGTGAAGTTGCATACAAATCTAGAGTGTAGGGGGATTGCACACGCAGTGGAAGGAGGTGGTGGTGGTTGTGTGCATATCTAGGCGATGTGGAGGTGATTGTGGTGCGTGACTAATGGTGTTTTAGTTGGGCGATGTATGCAAATACGGGGAAAGGAAGTGGTGATGCAACATGGAGGGAAGATGGGGTGAGTGGTGGTGGTCACATGTGGTGAAGGTTTAGGGAGGAGGTGGTGGGAGAGAGGAAGCTAGGCTTTTATTCAAGAAGATAAAAGGGAAATATTAGAAAATTTGGAGTGTACCAAGCAAAAGTGGGTGCCATAAGTAGTTGTCGTAATCTTGCATTACGTTTTGGGTTGCAAACTTTGGGCTAATAACTGACCCGTGATATCAATACATAAGAATGTAAGTAATTATTTAAGCATCTCATTATTTGCTTTGATGCATTCCCAACTGTAACACATTGTGCAATTTGTAATACTGGTTGACTAAAAGCACTAAACTTAATGTTTGTAGCCCTGGCAGGTAATTTCAATGCTTTCCAGGATATGTTGTAAAGTGATAATCAAAGTGATGTTGAGAAATATCTGTTAATTAGGAACATTTGTTAATAGTATGTGAATTACTTAATTAAAGTCAACTCATACGAGTTTGTGGGGGGAAGTATATTTCACGATGCCAAGGTTGCAGGTTTGTGGTGTGCTGTTTGCACTCTTAATATCTTAGTTTTCATCCTTTCTGACAAGAAGATTGATATATCTGGTCACTTGGATGCATACTGGTAGAACTTTGTACTGGGAATGTGAGATCAATAGGATTTTTTTAACTGATAAATGTTAATTTGTTAATTTTATTAGAAATGTTAGTTGGAATATTAGAACTCGCAACCTCTCTTTCCTTCTTTTATTATTTTTCAACCATTAAATCAACTTTATATCTTTATTTATATCTTTAAATGAGATCAATAGATATTATTATATGAAGTTTTTCAAACTTTAGCATGTAAAGATTTATATCAAATTGCCAATGGTATAAAAGTACATAAAAAAGTCCAAAAATGTTTTGTACAAGATTTTGTCGAAGTAGTTGAGTTTGGTTTGAACTCAACCACATATATATTGTGTGCTTGGTTAAGCTTTTGAAAAATGACAGTTTTTTTTTTTATTATTATTGTTAGCTTCCTAAAAGAGCTTTTGAGAAAAAAGTGATTTTTTTCCAAAAAAAATATATCCCAATTAACATGTGCTTATGATGTAATTTAACTTGTGAGATATATGATGTTATGCTGTTGATTTATTTGCTTTATTTATCTTGTTAAAAAGCAAATGATAGTTTGTTTTATGGATAATTTTTTTAGTTCCGGAAATTTAGTATGTGAATGTTATTTCCAGATATTATTACAAAATATGTTTGGTTAATATTTAAATTGGTTATTTTTATATTTCTAGCAATGATAAAACATGTGTGTAATTGATAGTATATGAATGTTATTTCCAAATATTATTACAAAATATGTTTGGTCAATATTTAAATTGATTATTTTTATATTTCTAGCAATGATAAAACATGTGTTTAATTGAGTTATTTTTTCCTGGAATTATATATTATTATTACTAAAATGTCTTTATTACAAAAACTCTTGTTACACCTTTCTTTTTTTTTTTTTTTCATGTGTTCGATGATTATGATTAGAGGCAGACCCACGTGTGGGCACATGCCCGCACATGCAGACAATAAGAATTGTTTTTTTTTTCTTTTCTATTTTAAAATGTTAAAAACCAAAAACGCATTCACTTACCTTTCTCGGTCGCCGTCGAAGCATGAGTCCTGCGTCGAGTGTGCCGTGAGTTTGCCGTCAGCTCGACCACTGTCCGCCATCAGCTCGTGAGGTCCTCCACCGTCAGCTCGTGAGCTCATCTACGGTCCACTGTCGTCCGCTTGTCGCGCTGCTGCGCCGTCGAACACCTTGTTGCGCTGCGTTCCTGCGCCGTTGTCCGCGGTCTTCCACCACGGTGTTGACCCTCGATCTCGAGTCTTTCTTGGATCTGCAGACTGTAGTTCTGCACCAGCACCATTGAAGCTGATTCAAGCTTTTTTTACGGTTCTCACAAGACCAGGTAAAAGGCTAAAATCTTATAAGGATTTACACGCTAATTTTGATTCATTTGATTTTGTGTTATGGTCGCCAGCTGATAAGGATTTATCTGATAAGATTTTTCTTTAATGTGTTTTGGTCGCCAGCTGTTTGATAAAATGCTTGATTGACACGTGCAATGGATTATTGTTCCAGTGAGAATTCTGACTTTGTTGTTAATGGGGGTTTTGTTGATTGGTATCATGTTTAGGCAGTTTAGCTATAGTCAATGCATATGTGGTGTTTGGTTTATTGCTTAAGTTAGTGAGCTGGCCTTTTTCCCAATGTATTATTACAAGAATATTAGTTCCCTCCAAGTACAGAACCCATAAAGCTTTATTATATTGTGGTGCCTTACTGCTCTAAGTGATCTTATCTCATTCTGAAATAAGAGATTGTTATACTCTTTTTAGTCACACTCTTTTAAACATTTTTCTGTTGTGGGGAAATAAGAGATTGTTCAAAAGTGTGTTGGTAGCACTTTATTTCTAGTTTTCACATTTTGTTTAGTTAGCTTTTTTGTACATTGTTATGCTCATATTCTGTTTGCTAGAGTCTGTAATCCTAGTTTTCTCATGTGCTAGTTGTGAGCAAGAGAAAATTATGCCTTTAGGCATCTTATGTAGTGGCCCATGTACGTACTGAGAAGGATCATGCGGATCCCTATGTTAGTTTGTGTTTGTGCAACTTCAGCTAATGTTTATTTTTCCATCTCTTTTGATCCTTCTTTCTTACTAAGGTATGAATTTGTTTTAATTGTTGGTCATAATTATTACTTATGACCACTCTAATCGTATATTCTCAAATTGGATACATAGTGTTTGTTTCTCATTGAAATTGAGGTTGATGGTCCAAAAAGTAATGGAAGCATACTTTAAAACTTGTGAATCTGGTATATATAGCTAGCCACTCTTGACCCTTATGATGACTACTACTTTGATGGTCCAAAAAGTAGCTTTGGTTGCTTTGTCTTATATTTAGATGCACCAGAATATCAAGTTGGCAACAAGGCTTTCAGTGACTTATAGTAATCATGAGAGACATTTTTAGTATAGAATAAAAATTCTTTTTCTGCATATTTAATGTAGTTATATATCTAGGATTCAAAGTTTAAATTATTTATTAAACTGGAATAATTTTTTGCCTATTGATCTATGCATTCAAGAATACTAGTTTCCTTTTCTTTCTTCAAGTCTCAGTAATTTTATTGTTGATGTAAGAGCTGATTCTGATTTTGTCAATTTGAAACGAATTTCTGACCTTGCTTTGAAGATGGTTAACAAGAGATAGGATATTGTTTATCTATTGGTTTATTTGTTGATAAAGCTGGCACTCGTTCTACCAGTAGCAGCGGCTAGTGTTGAGCGAGTTTTTTCTGCAATGACTTTTGTTAAGGATAAGTTGCGCAATCGAATGAGTGATGATTGGTTTAATGCTTGCATGCTAACTTATGTTGAACGTGATACATTTAATAAGATTGATGATGAAGATATAATGCAATATTTTCAAGGAATGAAGAATCGAAGAATGCTTTTGTAATCATGGTATTTTCTACACTTGTTTTATTGTGTTGCTTTACTTTTTTAGCTTCATATCTTTTGCTCGCTAGTTGGATTTCATTGGGGAATGACTTTTATATCTTCCAATTGATGTCAGGTTTGACATTCTCAAACAAGTTAATATTCTAGGCATGAGGGCCTTTACTGTGATTTTGCTCGCCTTCTGTACAGGTAATGTTGACTTTTTTATTCACCATTATAAATAGAATGATGATGTATGGATGTACTGGAGTATATTTTCATATTTGTTTTGAATGATTGGTAAAATTTGGGAGCTTAGTGTTTGATCAAACAATTATATTTTGAGCGGGTTTATAACCTTGTACATAAAGCATAATTTTTTTTACAAAAAAAAATTTCTGGAGCATTGCCCCCGAACCCCCGCCACTAAATATGCAGACATAAACTAAAATTCCTGGGTCCGTCACTGATTATGAAAATGATAATTGAAAGAAGAGAAAAAATTGCTTATTAAAAATAAGCATTGTAGGGAAAGGAAAAATTATCGTATAATGTAGGAATGAAATCAATAATAAAATCAAATTGCAGGAACATTAATTGGATCAGAACAAAATTTGTGAGAATGGAAAAAACTTAAGCACATGTCATAAAAGAAAAATGAAAGAGTAGTAAAATAATGATTTATAAGAAGGTATATATATGGATTTTTACTCATGAAGAAATATTCCTATCCCATGAGAATAATTTTCTCCACCTTTTTTGTCGGGATTAAATATTGATAAAACGTGAAATTATATTTTTCTCATGAATAAAATATACTCATGATTAATTTTTTTATGATCTAATAATAAATATGAGATATTTTTTTTCAATCTTATAATTTCAAAAATAATAAAGTAATCTGTAAAATAAATGCACACTTTTTAGTGTGTTTGGTTACATTGGGCCGATGTGATTTTCCATGTTTCATCATAAGTTAATATATAGTTATAGCTTCTATATATGTTGGAAATGAAATTCGTCCCTTTCTAAACACGCACTTTGTGACAGCTTTGATTTTGCAAGGGGTTTGACACCACCGTTGGAAGCACCAATTAACGCAAAGCTGGTTGCAAAGTGAGACTCACTTAGCACCTAGCTATTACCTACATCTATGCATCTAGGCATGACAGTGGGATTCGAACCCGTAAGTATCCGTCCGAATCCGCTCCAATTTTAACGAGGGAAAATCGAGTTTTTTGGGTTCGAGTTTTCCCCGATAGCTAAAAGCGGGGGCGGGAGCGGGTATGAGATTACTGATACCCGCCCCACCCCCGCCCCCTTCCCATAATAAATAATATTAAAAAATATTATTTTTAATTTTTTTAATTGAATTGATTGATTTTGTTTTGTAATTTTTAAATTATGATTCCATGTTTTAAATGTGGGTTTGTTATTATTATTTTTTGTTACGTAATTAACTTCTTCATCCGATTTTCAATAAAAAAATTATATTATTTTTTATTTTTTAATTTTAATCAAATAGCGGGGTGGGCAGGGCGGAGAAAATCCGACCCCAGCGGAAATGAGGATGAGGATGGGTTTTAAAATCCGACGGTGATCGGGAGCGGATGCGAGGAGCGGGTTTTGAGTTGGGGCGGGAACGAGGAATGCAATATCCACCCCCATCCCGCCCCGTTGTCATACCTACATGCACCTAGTTATTATCTGTTCTTGTTTAACTTTTTTTTTATGTAAATATATTCTCTTTGCTGTATCCCAATTATATATAAAACTTTGTCTAACCAAATTTAATAGTTATGTACTCACTACTTTCTTTTAGTTATAAATCATTTTTAATATAAATTTTAAAATAATTATCATAAAAATAACAAATTTATTATATACATAATAAATTATAATTAGATGGCATAATATCAATATATAATCATATTTTCTCCCAAATTATTCTTTCTCTCTCGGCAGTAGATCAGAATACGCCCCACATGACCCATTCTAGATGGCTTCAATATTTCCAACTTCTATTAAGTTTCAATTAGCTCTGCTTAGCCATTAATTAAATTTGAAATCTAGGAGATCTTGATCAATATAAATTTATCCTTGCAAAACAATCATTTTTTATAAGTTTTAAGTGTCACTCAAGAGAATTCTGAGTCTAAGGTACATAGTAGCTCAACAAATTTCTAATCTAGCTCCCAAGTCTAATAAACAATTAACCACGAAGAACAAAATTTCAATTTTAAAATATTAATTTATTTTAAATATTAGAACTAATTACTTATAAGAAACAAGGATGTTACACCAGTCAAGAACAATCCATGCAAAATGTATCTCACATTTCAGGTTGGAAGGCTTGAAGCATTTCAAAGGGAGCTCGAAAACTCAACAATAATTAATCTCCAAACTCGCAATATCCCATGAGAGCAGTTATATACATATTGATTCATTGTTAATATATACTAACTTATTTTCTAGTTCGAGTATGTTAACAAATTATATTATTAGTAAATTTTAAATTAATATCTAAATATAATTTGTTAACGTATTTATACTTAAAAAATCATGCGTACAAGGAGAGATGTATATACATCCCTAAGGGGGGCCTAGGTGGTCATGTAGAAATTATCACTTTCAACAGATCATACCTGCAAGTTCACCCAATATCATAAATGATCTCCAAAATAGCATCACATTGGTAAATTAGTTATAAATGATGCCAAGTTTTTCCTTTTTTTTTTTTTTTTCACTTCTAGATATATTCACAAGTATAATTAACAGCGAGACTAACCCTTAAAATAGTTAGGCAGAACTGTGCTTCAAGTAATAATGCCAAGATTGATTTGAA
Source organism: Glycine tomentella (assembly GCA_007407185.1). NCBI lineage: Eukaryota > Viridiplantae > Streptophyta > Magnoliopsida > Fabales > Fabaceae > Glycine > Glycine tomentella. The sequence continues at coordinate 591,369 of PYAF01006011.1, read as the reverse complement.
TCCCTAACATGTATTACAAGTGAAATTCGTGTGGAATCATAGTCAATTATTTCTATTATAACAAATCACTTTGGATAAAATGACACCTAGTTTGGTTACTTAATTCCTTGACAAGAAAAAGACCCTAGCTAGAGCTAGACCCTGTACATGTGCCCATATTAATCACTACAGTTGCCTTGAACTGTCACTCTACCTGTGAATTCTGTGTCCCATTATTGCTTACCTACTAGGTTTTACAAATGTATATGTATAAAATCATTGTCCGTAGCCTCCATATCTCAATTATCAGGTATTGAAGGCATGCATGATGCACCAATTCAATATCGTTTGCCCCAATTGAAGAAACACATTTAATTCTTTCTCTCATATTTAAGTGATTTATTTTACTTTTTATTTGCTAGAGAGACAGAAATTAAGAGGACAAGTGATTTGATCCTCTTTTGTTTCCCAAAAAAAGTGAAAGGAAAAGAAAAAAAAAGGAAAGTAAGACGATTTTTAGATTATTTGATTAGAGAGAATATGAAATAATTTTTTCTGTATAAGTGATTGAATAAGAAGTAGAAAAAGAAAAAATATGTATATAAAAATTACATAAATACTTTTAACAAAAAAATGTATAGAAATGAGAGTAATTTAGTACTTTTATTTAAAAAAATGTTGTTTGTGCCTCTTTTCTATCCAAAATGAGAGAGGATTGCAAAAGAAGTGGGAGCCATTCATTTTTTTGGAATGCTTTCCTTATTTTCAATTAACCAAATGGGAAACGATCTTTTTTCTTTCTACCGTTCCAAACTGACGTTAAAAGAATCCATTTTTTTTACAAGAGGAAATTAAAAGAATCCATTTGCTTCCCTTCAGTTATTTCCCTTTTAGCATTACAATTATCTTTTCTTTTTCAAATAACTACTTTTGTGTTATATAATAATAATAATAATAATTGTATAATTTCTCTCTTTTTATAAATATATAACTTATACATTACTATAATTAAAACTCTCAACAATTCCTTCCACTTGTCATGAACTACAATCATTGACCATGGATATGGAACAGACATTAGTAGGTTCAAAATCAATCAAGCGTAGAACCACAAAATATATAAAATCCTAAAACAGAACAACCTTAAATTAAATTGCACCCATGAATCACATCAGAATTCATAATTGGACATTGAAGTCGACCCCTTCAACAATCTGAGCAGTACTACTTCCAAATTTGCTCAACGTACTTTTTCTAGCAACTTTTTTCTTTTTTCTTTTTTTATTGCAGTTGCTCTTGCAATTTTATGCTTCCAAAAGAAAATCCTTGTCTTGCTCCAACTTCCCCATAGCCTCAGGCTCCAAGGTTAGTTCCACATCAATGCTCCTTCCTCCACTGTTCCCCGGATACAAATAAATCATCCCATCAAACTTGTTATTAGTCCCACTCCTCACATTCTCTGGCTTCCCCCATCCAAAATCAATGTCATAAACTTTAAACCTTGGGGAGCTTCCCACAGCCACACAATTCACCCCAGCATCTTTGAATTCAAAAATTTTGGGTGCACTTTCCCACTCTTTGTTACGTTCCTCAATAGCCTTAGCATTGTGGGCTTCAATGGCTTTCTGAACCAATGAAGCCCCGAATTGTGGCGGATGGGCCTTTAAGAGTCCAACCGCTGTAACGGTGAAAATAGCCTGAATTAGGTTTCCGAAATAAGTCTCGGGCATTGGTGGGTCCACCCGCTTCCGGCAATCGGCGAAGACCGTGAACACCGTGTAATCCTCCGGCTTCAAGTTACGTGCATGACTTACATGGCGCCAAACGTGGGAGGAAAGCGCCTGAAATGTTGAGAATGGTTTTGAGCCGTCCGATGGCGGGTTCTCGTTGACCGTTGACTTGATCTTGTCGATGGCTGACTCTGAGAATTTGAAGATTTTTTCCCTAAGTGCTGGCGCGGGCTTTGCCTCCCCGTTGGAAGTTGGTGGGCCTTTGGGCTCTGGTAGTGAAAGGTCCAGCTTCACGCGTGTGTTCCGGGCCTTGGTCCTGTCCAGGAAGGGTGGTGCTGACGTGGAAGGTGAACCGCTGCAGATCTCGGCCCATGAGGTCATGAACTGCCACGTGGCAGTCCCGTCCAAGACAGCATGGTTGAACGCTAGGCCCATTGCGAGCCCATCTTTGAGCTTCGTTAACTGTGAGCAAGAAATAGAAAGCAAATGAAAGTTAGAAGATGAAAAACAAAAAATAATAAAAGAGAGAGTGAATGTGATAGGTGATCAGTGGGGTGCACTATAATGGCATAACGTGGTGGTTAACAGTGTCGCCATCAATTTAACACACTCTATTTGTCAAATAAATTGACAACCTACGCATGGAGTATTAAGTTTGAGGAAATTGTTGTAATAAAATGGCCTTTAAAAATTTTATAAATTAGTAAAAAAGTTAGCAATATTTTCAACAGTTAAATGTCCTCATTTGCATTAAAATCTTGTAAAATTTCGTTGTGTGAACAACTTACACAGCTCTAAGTATTTTCTTAAACATGAAAATTTTTCTTCATAAAATTTGAAACTTTATTAGATTCCATACATCTTATGTGCACATTTGGGTAGAATATGAGTTATTATAAACATATGATATTATCTTCCATTCTTACTTGGTAAAAAAAAATTCTTACACCGTATGTGCACCTAATTGAAATTGCACGAATCTCTCACTCTTTTTTTTTTTCCATATTCAAAATCAAAGATATTATGAAAGGAGGGGAATCAATTGAGAGTCACAGTCACACAAGGTGATGAGTGGGGACAGGACTTGAGGCAACTGACCCATTTTATTCAGATACCCTTATCTTTAGAATTCAGAGTTGAAGTATAGACTTTAAAATCATATTTCAGAAAAAAAAAATGAATCTTTGTCTTGTAACATAGTGTATCAATAGTATATTTATTAGGACAGCAATATAAAATGCGTTATTTGCATAAACTTGATTTTCATTGTGTTGTTATTAGTTTTCTTCTAAGCCACACTCAAGTGATCATTTGTTAGTTTTGAGTTAAATCTTAATTTATAATTACAAAGATTTTATACCATCACCAAACCTTGTATTGATATGTTATCAAGGAGAGTAATTTTTCAAAAGAAAAACTAATATTATAATTAAACTCATTTAATAATCACCAATTAAATGATGCCATATGCATTATTAGTGGACCAAAATTTAACCCTCAACAATTAAATAGTTATTTGTCATTGACAAAATGAGACACGGACACTGGTATTAGTGATTTGATGTTATACCTATATTCTTTTGCTAAAAGCTAAAAGCTAAAAGTGATCTCTTAATTTATGGTTCATTTATGAATTTACAACTTACTAACCTCTTACAGACATCATTCATAGGGTGGTGGGCTCAGTTTCCCCTGGATCTAAAAAGGTATATGAGAAAGACATCCTTTCACCCAGTGTCTTGCATCTAATTTCAAAATTTTAGTATAGATAGCTAGCTATATGGTTTGATCTATATAGAAGGTGCAAAAGAGAAAAGGGAAAAAGAAGAGTTTTGATGACATCAACTCAAATGTTCCATTTACATAATCTTGTCCCTTTCTTGACTATTTAGGTGAAAATAAACCCCCCAAAAAGGGTCAAAACTAAACATAGCTACTAGTTTTTGAAAGTTATGGGAAATGGGGTGCCTTATGAGCCATCCAAAACCTGTTTTTAAATTAGATCTGCTACAAACTAATCCAACTTTCCCTATATTCATTGTTTTATCCAGCCCCCTTGTTATGAGCATAGTTATCATTATGCAGTTTTATTAGTTTAATTTACACAAGAAAACTTGAAGTTGAATGTTATGTTGACCCTTTAGAGTTTAGACCATGATGACTTCCAATATTCAAAAGGCTAATCTAATCAAGAACATGAAAACTGATTAAATCAACATGCATTGAAATTTGAACAAACTAATTAAATTATATTTACCTGAACAGCCAGCAAAGGCCTATGCATGCCTTCCAAATTCAAGATACCACTATAAGGTATCAGCTCCTTCAAATTAGTGTTACTAATTTCAGCCACAGTTAGATCATCCACACCAATTTCATCATCAGCAACAACAGCTTCAACAACCTCCACACCAAGCATGTCATCATCATACTCCACTCTGAACACCTCCTCTTCATCTTTGCCTAACTTGCCAGCAAGTTGGTGGAACTCCTTCAGCACCACACCAAGTCCAACTTTGAGTTTTTGGACCATGCCCTCGAAATCTTCACCCTTGTAAAACAAGAGCTTCTGGTTGTAGTAGAAGGCCAAGTAGGGAAGATCAAAAGTGACCAATTGGTACTCTTTTCTTCCAATTTTCTCCTCAGGTTGAACATGGCTCTTGTTAGTGACTTTCAGGTTGAGGGACTCTTCCTTCTTCACCACCTCACCTGCCATTGTTTTTGTAAGAAAAATAATATTTGTTGGAAGAAATTATGAACTGAATGTTGGTTTGATGTGTGTGTTCGTGAGTTTAGAGGATTATTATAGAGCAGTGTTGTTGGGAAGCATTTATGGAATTCATGAGAGCGGTTGTGACCAATTAATAACGCTTACTGGGTTAGCAGTTTGGTAGGATGTAATTATAGATGCAGAAATGCTTGGTAGTAACATCAGAAAACTTATACATAAATGCTTAGTGGGATTGATTTTGTTCTATCTAATATACATCAAGTGTCTATATACTTAAAGAAACAAAAAATTAAAAATTTAATTATAAAGTAAACATATATTATATCATAAATTTAAAAATGAGACTAACATTATGTTGGTTTGATTTGAATGGTACTCTATCTCTTAAATATTCGAGTATTATAAATAAAAAAATATAGTTAGAAGATGAAATCTCACTAATAAAGATTCGTTATTAACAAAATTAGTTGTACATATTTTATGCCATAACATGATGACAAAAAATATAAAGTCCTTAAGTACTTTTTTTTATAAATAATTGAAAGCACTTAAGAGAATATTTCTAATATTCTTTGATGGTTTTGCTTATTGAAAACATTCAAGAACAAAGAGTAAAGGGGATACGATTTTTTTACATAATTTTTAAAATATTTAAATTCTAATAAATAATTATATAATAAATAATCATTTCAAAAATATTTATTATTAATTTTATGGATAAAGTTAAAAATATGATCCACTACTAGAAAAAATTTAAACAAATATCAACTCAAAAATATAATTTTTTTATATTTTTTCCTTTATTAATATTTTTTAATTTTAATTGTTTTCTCATATATACACAAAGGGTACTAGGAAGGGGGTGGATAAGGTCCCTGCTTTCCCTCCTTAGATCTGTCCTTGTTTAAGAATATATTTAATATTCCTTAATCTATATGTTTAGTGTATTGGTTAAATTTACAAAAATTTTAATTAGCATTTTTTATTTTAAATTATATTTATATTTTCAAATTATATATATATATATATATATATATATTTCACCTCAAAAAAATTTAAAATTATATTTATTATTCAAGGCAATGCATACAACATAAAAAACACCTCTAATCATATAAAAAAAAATGATGTAGATATCAATTTAAAATATCGTGAGCAAAAGAGTTGAACTGAAATTGCAATTGGAGATATCAGTAAAGAAAGACATTGATCATATATATCAGTAAAGCTGAAATAAGTATTTAGTTATGATTGATACCAGTAAAGAAAGACATTGTTTCAAACAATAATTATTTTTAAAATGATTCAAATTTTTTAAAATTTCATATAATTTGAAATTGAGAGAATATTGTATTCGATTTATGTTATTTTTCCTTCATCATATATATGTATCATCAATAGAATATATTAGTATTTTATTCTATGTATTATATAGGATAAATATTTTTTTTATATGATTAGAGGTGGGAGAAATTGATTAAAGTTAGAAGTTGGATGTGAATAAAAGCTAAACTGGAAAAACCATCTCTTATTACGATCGGTAGCCAAATTTTGAAATGTCTATTCTCGTATTGTTGCATCTTGATGTAAAGGCTAAGGGTATTCCTTATACTCCCACCCCTATCTTTTAATAAATTTTTCTTTATTTTAAAATAATAATGAGGTTTTTAATGGAGTTGTCATTTAATAAGGTTAGTCCACTTAGCCCATTATAATAGTCCTAAGGCTTTTTGACAAACCTAATCAGGATTCTTAAAAGTCCTCGACACACAATCACACATAGTGCAAGGCTAGGGTCATTGCTTAAGGAGGGTTATGACTATTTTTTTTTTCATTTGTCCAAAAATAATATTTTCAACTCAGCATTAGTCAGACTAATTTTAACTCGGTCTCAATCAGAGTAATTTTTTTAACTCAGCCTTGGTTATAATAATTGCAACTCAATCTCACCCAAAATGTTTTTAACTCAGTCTCGATTAGAGTAATTTCACCTTAGCCTCAGCCAAAGCATCTTTAGCTTGACCTCAACCAAGACATATTTAACTCAACCTCAACTAGAGTATCTTCAACTTGGTTGTCTTTGGCCAAAATATCTTCACTTTGACTTAGCTTAGGGAATCTTCGGCATGGCCTTAGTCAACGCATATTTGCCTCAACATAAGCTAGATTAGATTGGCTCGACCACAGTTGAGGCAACTTTCGACCAACCTTAACCAAGACATCTTTCAACCAACCTTAATAGGGCATTTTTTGGTTGTCCTTGATTAGGCAATTTTTGGTGCCACCTATGATCAAAGAATCTTCGTCTTGGCTTCAACTGGGGCATGTTTCATTCGACCTTGATCAAGACTTGTTTCGACCGACCAAGGATGGGACATTTTTGGCCTAGCCTTGATCATTGCATCTCTTCGGTTAGCTTTTGGACAAATCTTTTAATCGACCTTGGTCAGGGCATCTTAGGCCCATCCTTGGTTATGACATTTTTCAAGTGACCTTGACTAAGGCATCTTTAGATCTAGCTCAACCATGGCATATTCGGCTCAACCTTTGACAAGGCATCTTTGTTCGACCTTGATCAGAGCATGTCTGACTTTGCCTTGGTCGGGACATCTTTTGACCAACCTTTACAAAGGCATCATTTGGTCAACCTCGATTGACACATCTTTTAGTTAGTGTAACGACCTGTCGCTGTTACATGAAACTAAGAACTAACTTAGGCAGAACACTTTATTTTAATTCATTTAAAACTCTTTTATTAATTTAATTATGAAAATGCTAGCCAACTTTTTGCGTTTCAAAGGCCAAAGATTAAAACACACAACTCCAAAATAAAACATCACATGATATGTACGATGTCATAGTAATCCAAATCTCTTAAGAACATGCATATAAACATAAATCACACTATAAGGTAAACTATGTAAACTCTAAGTCGATAAACATTATACATAACTTTAAAGAGGAAACAAAAATGGATAACGCATCTTCATGTCCAGATATGCATATCTATGAAGTCTCTAATGACATGGGTCACCTTCTATCCATCTGCTCCCCACATATGCTAGATATGGGATAAACATAGGCACGAACTACACATGCAACAACACAAGGGTAAGCTTACAAAAAATAAGCATACTTAAAGCAATATACAATTTAACAGTAAAAGCATAGACAAGCACCGCCATATACATATAAAACGTAATATACAGAAATCATACTTAAGGCATAAATCTTGTAAATTAATATAACAAAGCATATCATAATAATCGTTAATTCATCAACCATTACATCAAGATCCAATCATCATACACCACCATCATCATCATCACCATGATTCATCTATCAAACATCATCACCATTAGTCCATCAAACATTGACACCAAAGGCTAACTCGTCTCCATGGAGATTTATACTAGATAATCAATTAATCTAAGTACATCCCTAAACATAGACGCATTTTATGTTTTGACCATTCGGGGAGACCCTAATTATTCCTACAGAGGAAGTGTGGTTTTATCAAAATATATGAATGTGGGTAGTGGCTTACCTCAGTAAGGTATCCATTAACCTTAACTTATCTAGGAGTTCGCTCACTCATCAATTCTATAGGCCCTTTCACCATTAGACACCACTGACAATTTCCAAACACTAGGTTGAGGGCCTTCTTAGCACCCCTAATTTACGTGCCTATTGACAACAACAACTACAATTAGATTCCTTGAGGTTTAAGATACAACACCTATATACCCACCATCTCACTCATGGTCGGTTTCAAGGATCTAACTTTCACCATCAACAACAATCCATCCCATACATAATGAAAAGTCGTTAAACCTCTTGCGAAGTAGTTATCAACACTCTAACACTCCATTTAAAGTCAAAACCTAGGGGTGATACTTGGTAAGATACCTCACTAGGCAATATCACAGGTCGCATTAGTGAGGCAGAATTCTAGCCTAACACTCACCCTCCCAAGTATACCATTTTCTTTTCAACAAAAACCTTCCCAAAAATCATAGCTAATCCTTCCAACACACGTGGATGGTTGCAAGACGAGATAATCATCCATTATTCTCATCTCTTCAACATCAAACTATTCATAACATTCATCAACAACAACACAATCCATTCATATTAGTTAAATCCATCACAAATTCATCATGCATTAAAAATGAATAATTTATGCAAGGAAAATAAACATTAATCACATCCACATAAAAAACTGATCATTGGACTCAAAACTAGTCATTGGACACGAAATTGATCATTGGACATGAAATTGGTCATTGAGCACAAAATTGATCATTGGACGTGAAACTAGCCATTTGATGTGAAACTGATTTTTGGACGTGAATTCAAAAAATTTCAAAATTCTATAGAGTTACCTCTCATGGCTTTCAAATCATCCCAAAGCAAACCAAACCATTTTCTATCGATTCCAATACATAAACAAGATCAAAACTCTTTACAAATTGAAACTTTTAATCAAATAATAAAAAACTCCAATTTCAAAACTAAACCTCAAATGCCCAAACTTCCATTTTTTAAAACATGATTCGTTCTCAAGCAACATTTAAACCAATCCAAAACAACTTAAGCATAGAAAAAGGGTAAATCTTTCCTTACCTATTAAAACTCAAAAGATAATTTTATGAAGAGGAAGAAGGAAGGGAAAGAACTTTGGATCCAAGATAAAAGTTTTCTTCCATTCACACAACAACTCCACACCATCCATATCACTCAAACCCCAAAAACCAATAGAAACCACATCAACATCATGAAAATGAACACTTTTATGAACTTCCAAAAGTGCTTATGGAGGGAAAACAAAAATAAGTGATGAGAGTTCCTTACCACTAAACTAGCATTAAAGGTCAAACATTATAAAAATTATAGTGTTATAGTTAATTGCGATCTATACATATTTTGATTGACCTCGACTAAGGCCTCTTTCGGCTAGTTAAAGAATAGAAATACTCTTTTTAACTAGTGTTGTAAGTAAATTAGTTAAAGAATTAACAAGTGATTTTTTAATATAAGAAGATTATAGTAAGAATGCATTAAAGATCTTGATAAAATAGATTTATATTAAGGCTTAATTACATTTTTAATTTTTTAGTATTGTGATTGATTGATCGTCTAATTTTGATTTTTTTATTCTAATTGTGTCAATTTGATCTTTTAAGTTTTCTCTTATTTATAATTAGATTCGTTTGTCCTTATTTCATCCAATACTTAAGCATTAATTTGTTGAGAATGAAAAGTAATTACTTTTTTTTAAAAAAAAAAACTTTG
>PYAF01006011.1:545859-581534 GCA_007407185.1 Glycine tomentella | reverse complement strand
AAAGAAAATATATTTAAAAGAGTGTTTGTCAAATGGTGTGTTATTAGAATTTTTCTTCTCTTCAGAAAAGAAAAGGAAAGAAATTTATCTTCTGTTAAATATTAGACAAAATTAGGATGAGGAATCTAAATTATAAATAAGAAAAAAATTGACAAATCAATTAACATAAATTAAACCAGAGGACCAAGATAACATAATACTTAAGGGGTTAAAAATATAATTAAAATAATATTAATATTATTTTGGATAAAATATGTATGGGATCTATGTAAAATTTTTAAAAATATTAATTTCATTCTCATAATTTTTTTATTAATTTGGTTCTTGTAAAAATAAAATATATTTTACCGGTCCTTAACGATAACTCTATTAGACAATTTTTTGATGTGACTAATAGACTTAATTATTTTCTTTTTTTATCTTTCCAAATAAACAAAGACGACACCAGAACTCACTATTGTTTTATCTTCCTTATAGCCTCATTAGAAAATACGAGAAAATCACACATGAATTGACAAAAAAAATGTAATTCTTGTAGAATTTTTAGTAACAAAAAATTATTTAATTCATTTTGGAAGGTTTTTAGCTGGTACAAATTGTTTAATTCATTTATAATTAAATTATAGGCGTAAAATTATCATCTAATGAAATTATCATTGGGAACTAACAAAAATATATTTATTTTTAATGACATCAAATTAATACAATTTTTTATGAGGATGAAATAAATATTTTTTAAATTTTATAAGAACTTAAAACATATTTTACCCTATTATTTTGCAAAAAAAATATTTATATCTATTATAGACAGGTTCTTCTTCTTTTATGGTGAGTCTGACTATTCCTTAAGAAAAAATGAATTACTAATCTTCTAAGTACCAACTTTTTATTTATTAACAATAGACATAATTCTTCTTGCACAAACGCAACTTGTGTTTCCAATTGAAATATACCTATACAAATTCTAGACGCAAGATCATCTATCTATGGTTACTATATTGATTATATTTGACAAAATTAGTTAGAAGTCAGAAATTAGTAGATGAAAGCTGAAAAGTTAATTTATTAAATTATAAGTATTCAATAAAACTAACAATTGAAATAACTGAAAATATAAATTGACAAAAACTAGACATTTATATTCTACTATATTATGTTACATTTTTTCATGTTAAGTATTTACTATTAATCTTATACTATTTCTTAAAATATTTTTAATGTAGTTTAAAATAATATGAGAAAATACACTTAAGTAGACATTATATTTTTATTATATTAATTAGGGTAATAGCTAAAGTAAATCATCTAATATATAATTATTCAAAAAATAATAGACAAAATATAGTAGTGTTGAAATAATAAATTGAATATTATAAGTGGTACAATGGTTAAAATAAATAATGTAGCATAAAAAATATAAAATATAATAAAAAATAAATTTATCATCTATCATTATTAATGTCTTAATTTATAATGCAAAATTAATAAAAAAATGTATAATCATTAAATTAAAAAATGTAATATCATTATCCAAAGAAAAAAGGTTAGTGTGCATATTGAGAAACAAAACGAGGATTTGCATGTTGAAAAAAAAAATTAACGGATGAACACTAATATGTCAAATGTATAATTGAGTAAAAAAAATTATGATTTATTTAAAAAAGGTAAACAATGATAAATATATTAAGAATAAAAAAGACGAAAATATAAAAAACTAAAAATTAGAAACTAACCTTTTAAAAAAAATTAATAGAGTTTAAATAATACTAAAAACTATTAAAAAGCTACTAATAAAACTTATTTATGAAACAATTAAATTAACTTTTTAGTTACTAGAAAAAAATATAAAAAAAAAAACTAAAACATAGTTATAGACTCATTTTTAATTATGAGAAAACATCTTACTATGAATTTTGTAATCTTCCTCTGTTCATCTTTATTCTTTGGTGTAATAACCTTGTTTTGTGATTTTTTTTTTTCTTAATCCTTTCAGTAGGGAAAAAAATTATGACTGATTTAAAATTTGACCAAAAGATAAATAAAACTTAACAAAAAATTATTTCTACCAAAAATCAAATTCGGACAACGAATGATTCAACCTTGTTTCATAATTTAATTTTAATGGATGCACTACCAAAAGAAAAACAAAGTTCTTGGTCCTGATCTGCCTAATTAATTGATTGTGAGCAAAAAAAAAAAAAAAAAAAGAGGAGAAAACAATGAAACAAATTAATACAATAATAATTTTTAAATATAACTTTTAAAGTATTTATTATAAAATTCAATAATTTTTAATTATGTGATAATCATAATTAAAAGAGAATATAAAATTTGTTTTGCTATCTGTATATTTCAATTTAATTTTACATTAAGTTATATTGTGTAAGTATATTAATTTGTCATGCTAAATCATGTCTCTGTGTGAGGCTTGTGTAAAAGAGTTCAAAGGAAAGAAAACGTAAAAAGAGACCAAACCTCACCAACAAAATAGTATTTTACCAAAATTTAAATTAAAAGTTTAAGATGACTAAATACTCTTTTTCTTCTTTTGTTTTGGAAAAATATCAGTTATGTCACTATTGGTGAGAGAAATTGTGTGACCATCATTGACATAATGTCATTAAGATTAAGACCAAGACTAGCACTAAAAAGCAGTATTAATTTGCTTAACAGAACGGACGGCGCATGCCCAAATGATTTTAATTCATAATGTGAAAGTGATGTTAAGTCTAAGCAAGATGATCAATAGTACGAACAGAATTAAGTTTGATAGAAATTTTAGGTATATTAATTTACCTTATCGCAGCATGTGACATTTAAAAAAAATGTAGTTATATATCAAACGAACAAATTTATACATATTGCATAGTATTAAATTGAGCTTTTGTAATTTGTGAGTTAAAATATAAACAGTTTTACAACTTATTTTCTATCATTGAAACTAAAAAGTAAGTTGTCTTGAACCTAATAATTTGTTAGACTACCGTTAATTGGTGGTTTTTTTTAAAAAAAAAAAATTGGTTAAATGACCTTTGTTTTAAAGAATAAATTTCAAGCATATTAATTACATAATATGTTAAATTTTAATTTTGAAGAAAATATTTTGAAAAACTAGACGGTCGATCAAATAAAATTTTATTCAAACATAATATAAAATAAGGTAAAATAAAATCACACACACGTAGCAATAATAACTTCAAATTAAGTAAAGTTAAGTGGATTAATATTTTGTCCCTCAATTGGCTACTGTTTTCAATGTCGTGATCGTTTAGACATATTTTGATAACATATTTATGTAAAGTAAATATAATCCTCTTTACATTAAAAAAAAAATCCCCCTTCCTTTTTGTTTGGGAATATAATCGGGTAATCCCCCTTCTTTAAAAATCAATTTTTCGTAAAAGAAAAAAATTATCAACGGAAATTGTTAGATATCTAGTAATAACTTATTCATAATTGTAAAAAAAAAAAAAAATCATAATTGATCACAAGTATGACTAATTTATTCATAATATCAAGGAGTACAAAAATTAACTTTAATACGATTAACTATTTCTGTTAATCATATAATTAATCTGTTAAGTTAACGCCTTTTATCCATACTTCGAAAGTTCATATGTAGAGCCGCATAAATTTCAAGGTGATTTACTTTGGCATTTAATCTTGCAATAAATACTGACAGAAAATATAAAAATCTAGCAATAAATACGATCAGTTCGGAGTATTTTTTTTTCGTGAAATGTTAAAATGAGTCTATAACTATGTTTTAGTTTTTTTTTAAAAGTTTTTTCTACTAATTAAAAAGTTAATTTAATTGTTTCATAAATAAGTTTTATTAGTAGCTTTTTAATAGTTTTTAGTATTTTTTTAAAACTCTAATAACTTTTTTAAAAGGTTAGTTTCTAATTTTTTATATTTTCTTCTTTTTTATTTTTAATATATTTATCATTGCTTACCTTCTTTAAATAACTATAAAACATCAGTCATAAATTTTTTCCCCTTATGAAAGGATTAAGAAAAAAAATCATAAAAGAAGGTTAATACACCAAAAATAAAGATGAACAGAGGAAGATTACAAAATTCATAGTAAGATGTTTTCTCATAATTTCAGGATGTTTAGATTAAAAAATATATATATATTTGAGAATCTAGCTTAAATTTGAGAAAAGCTTCTTTTATTTTGGAAAAAAAAACTGTTTTATGAAACTAGAAATTTGTAGCTTATGTTTAATTTTCAAGGACTTATTTTTCCTTTCAGATATTTCATAAAGCTGATTTTTTATCCAAACAGAATTATTTGTCTTCAAACAAATTTTTAACAAACTTATTAATGATGGTGCAAGAATGCACTTTCACTCACTCTTGCAGTATCAGAAAGAATGATACTCACACACTTGATCTTGTGTTTCACACACGCTCACCTGTGGCGGAGCCACATGGAGACCAGCAATGGCCTCGGCACTACCTAAAAAATAAAATTTGCAGTAATTGAGTGGTGAAAAATTTTTTTTTTATAATAATTATATATACTTATATAATTAATTATGATTAAAAATAAAATTTGGCACTATCTAAAAATAAAATTTGACACTACTTAAAATTTGGCACTACCTACAAGTGAAAGCTGGCTCCGCCACTGACGCTCACACATCACACAAATGCACAATCTGAAAAAACAGAGTACTGCAGTAAAAATTCAATTTATTTTCTCTGCTGTCATATTATTTTCTTTTAGTCAAAATAGCATAATATATTTATACACAGCTCAATGCTAACCAACAAAGCTAACTAACTAACTAACTGAATTACACCAATAATTAAGACAAAAACTGATTATAATTATAATCGATCATTGAAATATAATTTTTGCGGCTAGAATATGAACTAGAAGAAATGGCGTGAACTCAAAAGGAGGTTGTAAACCATAAATAGCTAGCCATTTTGGATAACAGTTGGCTTCCCATGAGTTTATCAGCAAAGGCAGCATGCATAGATCATCTTTACTATTTGAGACACCTTTCTTTGCATAACATAAATAATTAATGAGATCACTGGCCCAAGTATAGAAAATTTCCATTCAAAATGTTAGACTTGTTGTAGTGGCATTAATTAAACATCTCCAAATTAAAAATACCATCTACAATCCGTCTTCTAATTAGATGGAAAAAGAGTTTTTCATGGTTTCCATAAAAAGCCGAAAGCCTACGGTCAAAAATGTCAATTCTTCATGCTAACCAATTGCTTTAAATTAAATACTAGCTGTAAAGCTTATAAAAAAAATAAAACTTAAATACTTTTTTATTACTTATAATTTAACATTTTTTATTTTTTGTCTTATAATTTTTTTTTTTATTTTTCGTCTTATAATTTATTTATTTATTTAATTCTTATAAATTTTTTATTTTATTTTTTTTGCCATATTAACATTTTATTTAAAGTATTAAAAAGACAAAAAATAAAAAAAATATAATTTATAAAAAAAAAATCTTATGTGTAAAAAAGGACCCACACACCCTCTGGAACTCTCGTGGTTCCGTGACAGCACCTAGGTACGAGGGTTAAAGATGCAACTTTAGAAAATCAGATAAAATAACCAGCATAGGACCTTGAGATTTTCTATCTTTCTAATCTTATTCTATTATGTATCACTTTATTATACTTATATTTCTCTCAAATCTCTTTTTAAGTGTTATCTACTATTTAGAAGTCCATGCATTATTGTCCAATACAATATTGTAAAGCAAATCCAAATGAACTAAACGTGAGTTGAATGGAGTTTATTTAATTATGTTCTGAAGCAGATGACATGCATTCATTCATGCATCAATAAGGTGCATTTTCTAGTTTGCTTTTTTTCTTTTATCGAGTACTGAATCCTGACAAGACACTTTGCTTCCAAACCAAAAAAGAAAAAAAAAATGTATACAGATTACAGAGTGAACCATGTGAACACGGTTGACTATATACCGAGTGAATTAAGTTTGGAGAAGGGTAAAATAGGTAGTCAAAATAGTTATACACTATATACCGAGTTTAACTAACACTCTTAATAATTAATTAGGGTTTATTTATTTACTGTTTTTTAGATAATTAAATAAAATTTATTAAGGAGAGTGATCACGTGTATCCCGAAGTATCAGGAAAGTATGTTTGCCTATGCTCACAATGTTACTTTTTACTCTAATGCTCAAGTTAATAAATGAGATAGAATCAAAGAAGCAAAATTCATATAATTTTATGAATTATGATTATTCGTAAATTTAAATTAATACTATAAAGAATGTGTCAACAAAGTGTATTAGGAAGTAATGTTAATAATATTTAAAAAAAGCAAAAGAAAATTAGAAGAAAGTTTCTATAAATATCTTATTACAACACCCCAATTTGGTCATTTTCTTAATTTTTAAATGAAAAACGTTAAGTATTGAGTGTTATGTTTTATATTTTAAAATATTAAATATATTTACTTTTGTTTTCAATACTTTTTATAAAATATGAAATTATTTAAAAAATAGATTATACATACCTGTAATTGAAAATACGTACCAACCGTTTGACTAACTCTTCCTTGATATACGTTATTTTCTGTTTCTACAACCACTAACTAGATTGGTGACGATCTAATGGACAACAATATTCGGTACAACCTACAAAGTGATTATTATATATTTTTAAATAAAATTTACGAAATGACAGTATGGTAAACAAACATATAACGTGCTATAAGCAAAATCTTTAAGATATATTTTTTCGTTATGTTTCGTAGTTCATTATATTTTAATATATTAAATTTTAAAATTTTTATTAAATTTTTTTATTTTTTTTCAAAATATATCGTTTTGTTTTTTTTAAATTCTTTTTTGTTAAAGATATTAGGAGATATTTGTTTCACAAACTATTTATTTATTTTTAGGATTATGGGGTTGGAAAATTTATTCTTGCATTTATTATAAGGTAATAAAATAATTATTGTAAGATATATTACACATTTTTTTTAAATACTTAAGAATGTTATTACCATGTCATATTCCTAGAAGGATTAGAGAAATACTGCCTCAAACAAATGTTCATTTAATCTTCTGTTAACTTTTAAATTTTAGAATAATTAATTAAACATAGTGATAGCCAAAAATCACCATTATTTTTATTTTATTACTAAAAAATAATCATTTCCCCCTATCTCTCCTGGATTTGAAAGGGTAAAAATATAACATTACACAAAATGAACAATGACAACACTTAATCTTGTTGGAATCCCCAAAAATTCCAAACATTTTCATACAGCTATGCTATTGGAAATAGAAATAGAAGCAGGGGAGATAATAGCAAGAGTTGTCTTCGACTGAAGGGAAAAGCAAGACTTCTCATGTTGTGCTTGGTTGGGTTGGACAAGTAAAAAAAATTTCCATCTAACATCTACGTCTTCCTCACCCACAACAGAACTCAACAAGTCAAGGTTGCTAAGCTAAATGGCTGGCCCTCTTTGGTCAACAATCACATATGGTTCCAGGGAACGTTTTCCACAACATACTTCATTATGTACACAAAGACCCAGATTTGCAATGCACTTCACGGACCCATATCTACGATGCACTTCACCACACACACAAAACCAGATCTGATTCGCCAAAAAGATAAAAACAACAGCACACAGGTCGTTTTGGGAGAAGAGAGACTGTGTTGCGGTGACAAGATCTGGATGTGGGATTTGAGTTCGATGGAGAGTAGTGCAAAAAAGGGCCAAACAGTGAGTTTTATTGGAAGATGATTCTGACTGATCCAACTAGTCAAAACCTCATCTACAACTGGGTGTCACCAATATTCTTCTTCGCTTTCGTCAAAGCGTTTTTGAAGGTGACAACAATGAGACAATTGTTGTCGTCAGGTGAGACAACAATTCCAGCCGTGTAGAGAGGTTGTGATGGAGATAGAAGGAGGGGAAAGGTGACAGTTTTATTGGGTCAGTGGTGAGAGGTACAGTGACAGAAGGAAAAGTAACCTTTACCCATTGAGAATGATTAAGAATAATTGGAGAATGAATTATTATCAATATTAAATAATTAAATTGAATAATAATAAGAATAATAAATTATTATCATTAAGTAAAGGTTGTTGTTATTCGTGAGTTTATATTCACCTTTTCTTCATTTATTTAGTGATTTTTTAATTTTAAATAAAAAAATTGTGATAATTTTTAGTTGCTACTACATTAAATTAACTAATTTAAAACTTAAAATATTGACAAACACTAACTTTTTTAATGAAAAATTGAAAAAAGATCAAAATATTATATTTTAATAACATAAAAGATTAAAATAAGTTTTTTTAAAATTTAATATATGAACAACTGCAAAACATAATCAATTAAAAGTCACATTAAAACTAAGGAAAAAGATAAGTGTATCTTTGGGGGCTTTATCCCATCCTTTAAAAAAAAACATAGAAATAAATAAAATAATAATATATGTTAATAAGATGTTTGCATTACTTTTTGTTACAGGAAAAAAAAAATTGAATAAACAGCTAGATACTCATTAGTCATTATTAGGTGCCTATATATATATGTACTTTTACTTTGATGGTTAATAATCATGCTATTATGTATCGAGAAAAGAAGAGAAAAATGATGGTAATAAACCAAAGTTTTTAACTTTGAATTTATTTCTTCTATACAGGACCGTGTCTAGTAATGTTGACGCCTTAAGCAAATTTTATTATTAAGTTTTATTTTAATATAATTTATTAATCTTTGTTTTATTTTTTACTTTAATTTATTTTTTATTATTAAGTGATTTCAACCTCTCACTTTATAGTAATTAATTTAATTACTGTAATTACTGTCTTGAAACATAGTTTATCTCAACTTGAATCTAAAATAATTTAATTATAAAACTTATTTTGATATTGAGATTAATTATAAGTATTATTTAAAAAAGAAATTTGCAAAGACATCACAATATCACTGATAGATCCCAACTATGTTGGCCTATTAGATTAAAAAATAGTATGTTTATCGCATAATAATTTATTTGTTTTAAAATATATTAAAATAATTAAGATCTTGGATGGGACCTAAGGCAACTAGCTTTTCGGTGTAGTGCTAAACACGGTCGTGCTTCTATAGTTCATGAAAGTTCTCACACTATGTTTTTATTTATAAAATTCAAATTTGAGACTTTAAAAATTGATTTCAGTATCACTCATTCCAACAATTTGTTAATGTGAATTATAAATTTTAGTTGCATTTCTGCATCATTTTTTAAAACATTAACCTTTTTCCTATTCACACACTAAGTGAGTGTAGATAATGGACCTCCGTGTTTGAGGCTATGATCGTTTTATTTATTGGAGTTTCTTTTGGGTTGTAGACTTTTAGGGATAGGATCTTGTGACATCGCTCTTGCTAGGCTGTTACTTCCAGCACCCCATAAATATCACCTTATACCCCCTTTTAATTTTGTAATTTTCATAATTCTAAAGTTACCCTTTGTTTTTCTTATCTGCTAATCTTACCGAATAATCTAATCTGGAATGTATAAAAAAGGGTGTGAACTTACGAATTTCCTAGAAAATCTAGCATAAGTGATGCAATTTTAGTAACATTTATATTTTTGTTCTCCCGCCAATTTTCAAATCCTTGTTCTCTAGTTTGATGAATCCAAGACATCTTGAAAAAAGTATTTTTCAAGTTTACATTAATATTAACATCGATCTTTCGCTTATATGAGTATGATTTCAATCTTTGTTTCTTTTTATACATTTCTTCATTTTTTGATTTTTTGAAAGTTCTTTGTTCCTAGTGTTTTCTTCTTTCAAACCCTAGCTAGTCTCATGAGATGTTTTGCTATACACCTTTGTCTTTTTGCTCCTTAATGGGGGTAATAGTCTCTTTGTATCTAATTATGACTTTGTTTTCAAATCTTCCTATCTATCTTTGTTTAAAACCCCAACATTGTTATCTATCTCTTATAAATGGTGTGTTTTTGTTTGAAGGCTCCAAAATAGTGTGTACAAATGCTCCAGCCTCCAAACGTTGTCGTTGCTCATAGAATCGTTTCCATAGTCAACAACAAAGAGATCATGAACTTTCAATTCTCTCTGTTAGTTACATAGCTCAAAATAGGTCAATCGCGATAAATTTGAATGGTTCTTTTTGCTTTTATTTAATCTAATAGGAATTCAATTCCTTCTTCCAACATAGTTGTCCTTTCCTTTTTTTTTCCTCCATATTTCTTTTATTATAAACCGACCACTCAAGTTATATTCATACATCTTTGGTAAAGCTATTACCTCTTCATTACACATTCCAACACCTATTTCCCTGTTGCATCTATCCATAAATCACTAGAAAATTTGTTACAGTTTTTAATCCCGAAAAAAGTTTAACCGCCATTTGTAGAAAAATGGCCACATTGAAAAATATGGTTTTAGTATATTAAAATTTGATACATTTTAATTTTATAAAGATAAAAAACGTATTAAAAATTTTACAAAAAAAAAAATTCAAATATTTTTAATTGTACAAAAACGTAAAATATATTTTAACCATAAAAAATTATTGACAAACAAGCTGTCAATAACAATTATTATAACTTTTTAATTTGTTACCGATGATCAGTAGTTGTCTCTAATTATCAATGACTAAGTGTAAAAAAAAAAAAAAGAAGACCAAGTCATTAATAAATACAATAATTTAGTTATCATGTGTGGACCAACATATCAATTTGACCGTTAGTTATCCTCCTAAGATGCTTATTTTGTCAAAAATCTAGTTATCAATTTTTCATTACTTTTTTGAGATAATCAATTTGTCATTCCTAAATGAAAGTAAACAGAATTAATAAAAATATTTTTATTTATTTATAGAAATCAAAGACATAAAATAAATTATAAATAATTCATATATCATGTTTAACTAAATGAACTAACCTCCTTGTTGATTAAAAAATACTTATTTTTGTACTAGTGATAAATAATAAAACTAAATATAGAATTACTTCATTAAAAAAATTAAAGGTTTTGATATAAATTTACCTAACTTACCCTTTTTAATAGAAATTTACCTAACTTACCTATACACATAATTAAAAAATCAGCTTTATCACTTCACTAATAAGTAATTACACGAGCTTGCTTGAAATTTCTTACAATCAAAATTAGCCTTGTCCAACAATCAAAATTAAATTGGTATAATGGATCCCTCCAAGAGAATCCTCAACGAATAGATCTCAATATGCATGTTAAAGTCACAAACAAAGAGCACATGGAGAGAACCCAATCCTATTCTTCACACTTTAGAAAGCATTATGTTAGTTCTTGTTACGGATAATAATATTGGGCCAAAGGCCAAGAAGCCCAATACACTCAGCGTTCCAGGATTTCAGGCAAACTTCAGGAAAATCAGGTCCTAAATAATCACTCGAATCAAGAGAAATAATGAGTGAATATTTGCATGAAAAATATTGAAGATATCTACTCATCTTATTGAGGATTGAGATCGAGAACTGGCAGGAGTTTCCTTTATTATGCACAGGTCAGTAAGAATAAATAAGAGATATCACCAAAGGTGCAAGGTACACACAAATTCTGACTCTCTCTTTTCTATTTACACAGCACACACTGCACATCATTCGTGTTGTGTAAACTTGCTGTGATCTTCATCTTCCTTAGGGTGCTTTAGACACCATAAGCATCTTGAGAGAGAGAGTTTGATCATAAATCAAACATTCAGCTTTGTTGTTGGACATCTGTTCTCGAAGAACAGAACAGTTATAATTATTAGTTTCGTTTTAAGAGCACAACACACTTTTTCCCACATTATAATACCATACCGAGTAAATTATGTTTTAGGTTGTTCTAAGATTATTACCGTTTAAATTTAGTTACTTTTAAAAATTATATTATTTTGGTCCTACTTTTGAAATGTATTTTTTAAGCGTTATCTAAATTATTTTTATCCTTGTATAAAATACTATGTAAAACATTTTAAAGATTAAAAGTGATACATTTCAAATTTAGAGGAATGAAAAACAATATTTTAAAATTAGGACCAAAATAATAGAATCTTTTATAGAGACCGAATTCGAACATTAATAGATTTAGAGGAACCAAAATATAATTTACACTACCAAATTTAAAGCAATAGTGGGTTCTAAGACCTGACTTAATGAAGGTAATTTATTTTGAAAAATAAAAAAAATTATATATAAACATAATGTTAAAATCATAAATTTTAATATATTTATGTATGTGTTAATTTAAATCAAATACTTAAATAAAATTAACATTTATAGAGGATGGAAAATATGTGACAATGACTTCAAATATATAAAAAATTTATGATAATATTATTAAAGTTTGACTTAAACAATTATTATATTCATTTAATAATTTGATATAAATGTGATTTTTATTGGTTTCATCATTTGTTGTATTATATTTATATATTATCAATATTATTTATATCAAATCTTATCAAAATTGAACACCAATAAATAGGTAATAAGTAAATTTTAAAAAGTTTATAAAAGGTTGATTTTAATTTATATGAATAAGGAAGCAAAATAAAATTTTGTATGTATAATCTGTATGAATTTTTTTAATTCAATAATAAATTTTTAAAAAATATTATTTAATTAAAAATTATATTTATAGATAAAAAAACACACACTTAATCTTCGAGAGTAGGGACTTTAGTTAAAGTCAACAAATTTACCACTTGCTCACACAGTCACACGTAACACCTTCTGTGGTGCCTCTACAGTCAACAGTCTCCTCCATTTTATCGCGGTCCTAACTGGTCCAAGCATAACTGTGAAAATTAAATGGCTAATATTTAATCACACTTTAATAGAATAGACTTTATTAAATGCTTGCAAAGAAAAGTTTCAATGAAGCACGAAACTTTGCTTACGATGCATTACCATTTACCCCATTAGTCCCCACGAAATTCACACCTTGCAATGTAACGTCCAAACAATCCTTTACGTTAAATTAATTTCTTTTACTCTAATTTATTATTTAGGTTTGATTTGTTGTTCTAATTTTTTCTAATTCAACTTATTTTTCTGATTTTTAAAATTAATTCATTTTGATTCTTTTTTCTAAATTAAATGATGTTAGAAAATGTGATAATTTTAAATTATTATTAAGTGATTTTCAATTCTCATAGTGATATTTTAACATCATGGATCAAATTTTAATGGTAAGATAAAATTGAATTATTTTAGAAAATTAGTGAATCAAAGTGATCATATTTTAACATTATGGATCCATTCCTTTATTTGTATTCTTTTCGACGCATCCAATCCCAATAGCATATTCCCAGAACAATACCCCGGCACAAACGATGAAAAAGCTCTTGCAACCTGTTTCTTATAGAAACCAAAACTTTATCCAAATTTCAATTTCATCAAATGGTGTCCAATAATTTCAAGAATTACCCAATTCATTCGGCATTTTTCTCATCAAATTTTGTTTCAGTTCGCTGTCCCACAAAATTTTAAACGCTAGAAAAAGATAACGAAGATAAGCATTGATAAGATCATTAATGATATCATTAAGAAAAGGTTAAAAGATATATGACTCGAACGCCAAAGAAACTGAAAAAAAGAAAGAATATTTTTTAAAAACTTCAATAATTATTGTTCCTTATTTTTTTTTTCTTTTTCCCTCCTCCTGAAACATCACACCACTCTCTAGAAGTCATCACCATCGTAACCAAGATCATCCTCCACTCTTTCCGCCACGTCATCTTCAATCTTGTCCTCAACATACTCAGCACCCTCCACGAGTGCGATTCCACCTAGAGCCCCAGCAACCGCGCCCACAGCCAATCCCGTCCCCATCCCACCAAACTTACTCTTCTTCTTCTCCTCTTGTGGCGCATACCCGTAACCGCTCCCCTGCCCATACGACGCCGTTTGCGGCGGCGCATTATAGCCGTAGCCACTCTGAGGCGGCGCATTATAAGGCTGCGGTGGCGCATTATAAGGATACCCACTTGGCCGAGCGGAATAATACGCCTGTTGTGGTGGGGCCCCATATGGAGGATACCCACCATACCCCTGCGGCGCAGGGGAATAATCCCTCACGCCGTAAGGCGGCGCGTTGTACCCACCCTGCGCACGATAGCTCGACTCCCTGATTGTCACGCTAACCTCAACCTTCCCTTGCGGCCTCCCCGAGGGACGCTTCATCGAGAGCGTGCGGCTCACGCGCCCCCCGATTCCAACGTCGTCGAGAATGTCCACCAGCTTGAGCCTAGCCGAGCCGATAAGCGGCTTGGTGTCCTCCTCCGAGCCGGCGTGGACCACATCGATGTACAACGTTTGATCCTCGAGAGGCTTTGGTGGCAACGGAATTGTGAGCGTTTGGTCCCAATTCGCGTCCGTGTCGCCGCTTTCGTCCACGCGCGTGGAGAGCTTGTTGCTTGGGTCGACCCAAACGACGACGTATGGGCGGTTAGGGCCGTGGCGCCAGTTCACGTTCTTGAGAGCGCGTGCCGATGAGAGCTTCACTTCCACCTCGTAGCGAGAACCCATTGTTAACGTTGTTGTTCTGTTCGCGATTTCGTTGCCTCGTTGTTGGTTTTTTCAGTTCAAAGGTGTGAGAGACTCGTACATGGTTTTATAGGTGGAGTTTGTTTTGGGGTTTGTTTCCCTACCCTTGGTTTTGTGGGATAATTACGGGTTTGCCACCGGTTGTAAATTTGAAATATGGAAAAGGTTCCTTGCTTCCGGCATGGTGAGTGGGGAACCTGCTGCTGAGAAACCGTATCTTGGATAGGGAAAGAACAAAAAATGGTAGCTTATAGATTAAGTTTATAAAATATAAATATTTAATATATAATAATGGATTAATTAATGACTTTAAATTTTACTATTTTGTGTAAAGTTAAAAAATTCATTTGAGTTGTCACTTCGTGTTTTCTGAAGAGAATCGCTTAGGTCTCAAATTTTGGGTTGTACTCCGCGTTGAGGTCGCGTGGTAGGTGGGGCATTTTTATTTAGTCTTACTTATTTATGAAAATGATATTTATTATCTGGTGAGTGCATATTTCTACTGGAAAATAAGAAAAATAAAAGTTGTCTAGGTGATGTAACGTGAGAGAAAGATAGAAAATGATAAAAAAAAATAGAAATATTGTATAAGTGTTGGGAGTGATGATCCTATAGTTAAGCCGACAAAAAGTAATACAATAAGCCTCATACTTTCATTCGGTTTCCTAATAGTAAAACTACAGGCAAGAAAATAAAAAAAAAATCAAATTTATCTTTTAAAAGTGATATAGTGATAAAGTGATTCTTGATGAAAAATATAAATTTAATTTTTGAATATGTAAAAAATGTGAAAAATTAATTTTATGATTAAATTTGTAAGATCATTTTATTATTAAGTTGTAATGTTTAAAGACTAATTTGACAATAAATTATATTTTTTGAATATCAATTTAACAATTTATAAAATTTAAGGTTTATTTTCTATTGAATTGTTCACAATACTAATATATCACATTTTTTGCATATTTATAGATTCAATTTAATTTTTTTTATCTTTTAAGAAATAATTCTCAACAGTTCACATATTGAGGGATGAATTTAACTACTTATCCAAATAAAAATGTCAATAGAAGGGAGTTGTTGACTTTAATTATAGCATATATGCAAAATTTCTTAAGAACAAGTATAAAGCTATCTATTTCTTAAAGAGAAACCATTGTATTCAAACTTTTTCTGATTGTTTCCTCCACATGAAATGTTAAATTAGTTATTTAGTCCTCTAATTTATTTTTTAGATATAAGTAGGTTCTCTATTTTTTTTAGATTTAATTTAGTTATTTAATTTTTAAATTGATTCAATTTGGTCCTTAAGTCTAAATTGTAAAAAATCATATTTTGTGACAGTTCAAAATAATCACTAAATGATTTTAAAACTGTCACAAAATGTATATTTTGAAAAAATGAACAAATTTTAAAAATTAGAGAACCAAATTGAATCATTTTTAAAAATTAGAGGACTAAATTAAAAAAAAAAAATAGAGAACCAACCCTAAATAATAAATTAGAGGAAAAAAACAAATTGAATCTACAAGAAACGAAACTAGGAAGCTTATTAAATGGAAAATGCCCTGTTTCAAACATTGATGCATACATTGAGTTTGAAACACCCAGACTGCATAGCAACAAATTGGCCAAATACTTATTAGAGTTAATACATTATCAAACCAACAAATTTAAGGACCTTTGATGTAATAGGAAAGATGATTTAGTTCAGACATCAAAATATTCGCTTTTTGTTCATACTCAACTACAGTCTAAACCCAATTTATCTTCTGGTTAATAAATATTCATTTTGTATACATCTTTACAGAAAATAAAACAATAAAAGAAAGAAACATAATACAAACATTATCTCTTCTTTCCCTGCATAGATAAAAGGAAATTCACATTCAATTATATTTGTCCAGCAATGGCATCTCTTAAATGTCAACTTTCCCTATTGGAGACAAAAAAACTTTATACTATTAGCTGCAAGAGTTACTTTTATTGCCAGTATAGGAAAGTACAATTCCAAGTTACTAATCAAGGGGAAAAACATACAAAACCATCAAGAACTATTAAAAAATTTACAGCCAAGTAACAAGCAATTTTTTTGTAAAGTAAAAAGCCTTTTCAAGGATAATTTGAGAGTTTAGTCTATGAACTCCTAACTAGTAATAACAGAGCAATGTTCATCTTCCTGATATTCTTCTGTTGACAAGAGGCTCATCTTTAGATGCTGGCCACAGCAAATACTGAACTAATAATGAAATTGTGTTATAAGGACATTCCCAAAAGACATAAGAGTGAGAGTTTGTGATAGGTAACTGAATAGGTTGAAATCCATATAGCTCAAAGTCACTTGTATAATGCTGTTATTTAGCATGCACTGGGTCACATCCAAACATTTGAAGTTCTTCCAAAAACTCAAGCCTGCAGTTAAGGTGGAAGTAAGGAAGCAAACAAGTAATAGAATTCCAAAATAGCATTGGATACAAGCTATTCATATGATTTTTCCCTTTATTTTTACGTGGATTAACCGCTATCCATTTGGATTGCGTAAGAGTATCAGTACAACCAGTGGCTATCCATGTTGCTTTCTTCGGGATATAGACACAAGAAGAAAATAATGGTTTAAAATGCAAAACTTACGTTTTTTTTTTTTTTTTTATCACAACTTTACAAATAATATGGACAAAATTGAGATGATCATGGATGAATAGTTTGGTGGAACTTGAGATGAAATCATTGGGAATTACAAATGCACACTTACAGCACATGATTGCCTATATGCTGACAGGAGAATGCATACACAATAAGAGAGTCATACCATGGTTTTGCTTGGAGTTTAGAACTTGGGAGAATCTGTTGAAGAACATATATACCAGTGGCATATGTCCATTTGAAAGATGAATGCAGAAATATCTTTCAGATCAGCCCTTAAATTAAGAACTCTTTAAAAGAGCTTTTCATGTGGTCGGTGTTTTTAGATCATTATGTTAAAGAGCAATTCTAGCATCACACTCTTTTAACATATTCTCTATTAGTGAGTTAAATTTATAGCCTCAAAAGAATTCCATCATGTACAAATGACTCAGCAGTACGGGGTTATAACTTATAAGATTGACTAGGTGGTAAAGGGAGAAAGGAAGGAGGAGAGATCGTGGATCCCTCCACTAACAAAAATCTAACAAACTAACAACTAACATTTGCCTATAAAAAAAAAATAAAATAAACAAATGACTGAATAGTGTAAAAGTTTGCTGTGATTAAGCATAATAGTATTTAATGTTTATAGAAACTTGTTCAGTAATTCGAAGTTCACAACTAAAAAAAAAAAGTCAATAGTACAAAACACATGAACAAATTTTACAAAAGGAAAAAAGGATACAACTATTATATGCTTAGTTCTAATAAATCATGTGCAACCTTTGTTAGAATTCATGGCTTCATCTCAAGCTTGAAGCACTCGACAGCAAAGAAATCGATCGTAACTCTCAGAATCACCATGGCATGCTCTAGTTGACCATAACTTTTTAAGTAAAGACTTATGATGACTTTTTGGAGCAATATTTTCCCAAAGGCGAGGATTATTTTCCACTTGTTTTTAAGGACTTGAAACATCAACTAAACTTATGCACACGTTATGACGAATAATACATAGCTTTCCATTTAGGGAAACAGGTGGAACCTCATAATAAGCCTGTAGCACCTACTAGGTTAGTATGCTAACAATAATCGCCTATGACTATGCAATGCTGTTAAAATTTCAATTACTGGTCCTATGACATTTAATATAGTTACAGTACAATTCAACAAATTTATCATGTGATAGGATCAGAGTGTAAAACTACTTTACATTTTAAGTGCATTAACTATTTTCTCAAATATAAATGAATAAAGTAAGGTTCGTCATTCACATCACATACTTGTGAACCTTATAGTCCTTACTTTAGTTACTAGTATGTGTCTTTAATCAACAATGGAAAATTTGAATCCCTGCTAAGTATTTAATATTTTTTTAGTGTGAGAGAAAAACAGAACAGAAGGGAGGGTTATACTGGGAAGAAGAGATGGGGTAGTTTGGGGACAGTAAAAGAAAAAAGAAGGGAAGGAGAGATGTACAAATAACAATGTCCTTATGCAGTTATGCTGCATTACCAATAGTACAATACCTGTTTTCCAAATTCTAATCAAACTACTCAAACAACAATCCTTCACATAACTAATTAAAAACTTCACAAAAAAACACACACGATTAGAAAGAATCATTACAAAACCCTACCCTGCTGTGGTTCACTGAAAGGGGAGCGTATTTACTGGAAAAGAAAAAAAATAAAGAGGGACTATATTAGTAAAGAGGGGTGTTGCTTCTTCTTTTTCTTTTTTTTGTTAGTAAATTACATAGACCAAAATAGCTATATCGACCATTAAAAAAATGAAGAACAAGGATTGCTTTAATAGCACCCGTCTTTAAATCAAATAATAATTGCACAATATATTGTGCAAATACAATCACTGTATTTACTTTACAAACGAGAATGGTTGAGTTGATGGACCCAATTGAAGAATGGAATGCAAGAAAATTGAAATGCGACATTTATAATTGTGAAAAATACATTAATAGCCGTATGAATTAGCAAATGAAAACCTTCTAAATTATTTAATTTCTTTTTATTTTCCATCTTAGCACAGAAAAATGAACTGACCAGTGGAGGTTGAGGCCATTGTTGAAGGCATTTCATTATGTCGTCAGTGAGGACAAGTTACCAAATGGAGAGATCAGCAAGGAGAAATGAGGGGTGGCTACGATTTGAAGGGTTGAAGATGAGATGAGACTAGCTAGTAATATATTTTTGTAAAAAATTTCAGTAACTACACCAGTTATTATCTAATGGATAAGTAAATATATGTATCTATTTCCTTTTTGATGAGAGCCATGACCAACTGCAACTCCTACTCCAACACCATTTTCATTTCACACAACCAACTCATGAATTCTGGCAGTTCCAATTATTTCTATATGTGGCAGTTATAATTAATATTCTTAGAATAGGAAGAGTGTTGAAAAGGGTAAACAATGTGAGAAGTCACATGATAGACCACATTAAAGTCACTCATAATTTTGCCCAATTATATATATATATATATATATATATATATATATTTTTTTTTTTTTCTCTCCTTACTCTGACAGCACTCTAGTTATTACAAAGTGACAAAATGGCAAATTAATTTTTTTGCTCTTTCCACAATGGTTGGCTTTTATGATTCTGAGTCATCATCTAATCTTCTCTTTTTATATGGATCAGTGAATTGAATATCCTCCATGCTACTCCTCTGTTTGAACACATAGATACCACTTTCAATAAAGACTGGGATCTCCAAATGCTTCTCTTTTTCAAATCTCTGCTCGATTGAGTATGTAATCTCCACATGGTTCCATTCATTTTCTACAACTTCTTTGTTCAGTATATCTGCAAAATCTGTCTTTTTCAGATCAAAAAGACAAGTGTGATCCGTGTCTAGCCATAAATACGAAGAACCATCGTCCGGGTCAAGTAAACATTCAATGCCATTGATGATCACAATAGGTCCAACAATTTCAATATGTATGTAATGAATTGGTCTTGGTTCAATAGCAATACAAAGAGCAATGGCAGGGAACTTGTTACGAAACCAGAAAGAATTAGATGGTCCCTGACTCTGGCGATCGAACCACTCTGGAAACATTGCTCCTGACAACTGAAACATGGTGTTTCCAGCCTCATGCAGTTTCTGCTAGTCATAAATAAATAATAGGTTTAGCAACATTAAGTTCACTATCAATTATCAAATCAAATACATAATAAAAATAAAACAAGACAAAACCTGATTCAGTAATGTGCTTCTACAGGAAGAAGTCAAGGATTTACATTGTCTTGCAGAGAAATGTTCAATGTTTGGCGGAATCCCTCTAATTTCTCGTAGGGACTGGCAGTAGTCTAAATTAAGTTTTTTTAAAAAATGACAAACACTGATGCATTCAGGAAGAACTGTGAAATTATTCCTTGATAGGTCTAAATCTTTTACATTAGCAAACCATGTGAGACCTATTGATAAAATTTCATCAGACAGGTTGCAGCCTGAGAGATAAAGACGATCTACATTTGAAGACACCATTGAGCTTACTTTTTCTTCACCCTCAACCTGTTCTGGAAATAGCCACCCTTTCAAGTCCCAAGCAATAATCTCAGCTAGTCTTGGCATCATGGCAAAGCTACATGGTAACCTAAACATTCCGCAGCAACGCAACTGTAATATTTGAAGCCGAGTGAGGTTTTGGAATGAAAATGGCAATTCTTTTATGGCAGAGTCCTCCAACACAAGTTCTGTTATATTTTCCATTTTTCCTAATATTTCTGGGAAGTTCTCAAGACTATCACAATATGAAAGTTCAAGTCTTTCAAGAGAAGTCAATTTGAGAGGAGGAAAAGTCCTAAGCTTGCGGCAACCCACTGCATCCAAGAATTTTAGCTTACCTAGGAACCCGATGGACTCATGGATTGAAACTAATTTCTTACAATTTCGGAACGAAAATTTTTCTAAATTTGGCAGCCCAGATACATCAGGTATTTGTGTTAAACCTTCACTTTCGTCAAAATTCAAAACATTCATATTCACGAACTTCTGCAACCAAGAAAGAGGAGAAACAAGGAAATAAATATGAATAATGAGCAAGTGAATTTTATTAACATATTAGGTTCGGAAAATGAACTGTTCACACTTGCCTTTGATAAGTCAGCCAACTCGAGTGACCCAAAGCAATTTTTAGGTAACTTGCATATGGCAAGTTTCTTTGAACGAAAATCAGGGGGTAACCGTTGTGCAGGATATTTCAACCATTCCAGTACTCTTAAACTATTCGGAAGATGTTTGGGACCTTTGGAAAAATGACCATTTTTAATAATAAGTGTTTTGAGGTTTTTCATCTTCTTGAAGGCCTTCCCATTCCATTCTACTATTCCTTCTTTGTCAAGTAACGAGAAACGCAAACATATTATTTCAATTTCCCTGGTTCCCTGTTGATACAAACGGCACCGATCAATCATAATATAATGCAGATATATGTAAAACTTCAATACACATATTTAGTTAAATTTAAATATCACACATGAAAAAGCTGTGGCTTGAACATTTAATAGTAAAAAAGGATAAGTCAAGATAAGAAACAAACCATTCATGAGTCTTACTCACCGAGTTGTCTTCCAAAACTTGAATTATATCTTCTGGTGACCATAACCTACTACGCTTCCCTGGCTCTTTTGGTGATTGTTTACGGACAATTTCTTTACCCATGTCCTCTATCAAGTCATGCAATGAAACTGAACCACACCAAGTATGTTTTATGAGAGATTTTTCAACCAACACCCGAATATGATATTTCATGCAATCACCATAATGAGCATGAAGTATATCTTCTAACTCTGCCAAATTATATCCTTTGAAGCAACAAGCAATGTCAAGAAAAACGCTCTTCTCTTCTTCCTCTAAATCATCAAAACTTATTTTAAGCATCTTTAGGATCTGTTTATTAGGAATTTTTTCATACTGTTTGGTGGCAGATTCCCATTGTTCTACACTTTTTCCAAATAGGTTAGAACCTATTACTTCCAAAGCTAATGGAAGGCCAGAAGCATAAGTTACTACACGATTCAAGACATTGGCATAACTTGTATCAACGTTTTGGGTTTTAAAAGCTTTCCAACTAAGCAGTTGAAGAGCATCATTCTTATTCAACTCCTTCACTTCATATGTTCTTTTGACATCATGACATGCCGGCAATTGTTTGTCCCGAGTTGTGATGATGACTCTACTACCAGGACCCAACCAATCAGGGCTTCCAACAATTGCCTGTAGCTGCTCGTGCTTGTCAACATCATCCAAAATCAAAAGAACCTTTTTTTGCCGAAGCCTATGCTGTATCACTGAAATTCCTTGTTTCACACTTGTTATGTTGATGTTCTTTTCTCCAACCATTTCAGAGAGAAGGATGCTTTGGAGATGTTGTAACCCATGTTTGTTTGAATTTTCTCTCACATTTTCAAGAAAACATAAACCTTCAAAATGGTCAGCAATGGAATTACAAACTGCTACAGCAAGTGTGGTTTTGCCAATTCCACCAAATCCATGGATCCCTACCATGTGGACACCATCACGAGATCCAACATCCAGAAGCAACTTCACTTCTAGCACTCGTGACTCTAGTCCAACTGGGTAATCAGCAACATGTAAAGGAGCACGATTAATCTTGCTAGAGACTTGTTCGACTATCCTCTCGATAAACTTGTATTCATATCCATCCCTATTCAATCACAGAAATTTGTGTGAAGTCAAACTAATTAAACACCTCATATCCGTGTCATGATATGTAAGTTTTTCAAGATTAATATGGATTTGTATGTCTTCAAATTTTAAGAATAAAATATCATTAGACAAGTGAGAAACTAACAATTAATTAATGGGATGAAAATAAATTGAGTAAACAATCATTTTAGTCCTTCAAAGTCGATCTGTAGCACTGTCACCAATTTAGTCTCCAAAATTTTAACTAAATCCCTAAAAGTACAAGTCGTCAATCACATTAGTCAGAATTAAAAAAACAAAAAAAACAAAAAAGTGACTCAAGTAATTATATAAACAAATGTTTAGGGATCAAAATGATAGTGAGTGATTAAGTCAAGGAACTCAAATGTAACAAGTGAAAATTTAAATATCATAGTCTCATAGACATGTAGAACTTTCTTAGTTTTGAGGAGTAATGTAACAATAGTATAAAAGATTGGTGAAGAAGAAAAGGGTACCCTTGTTTGAAATGATAGCCAGACAAATTAGCTGCTTCACGCAGAGCCATCTTCCATTTCTTCAGCTTCTCCACGTCAAGCTCGAAGCCCTCCCTCCTAACTTTAAACTTCTTTTCATGATCAGCCAGTGCTTCCCCAAAGCTACCTCTGTGGTGTCTTACTTGAGAAGGATCCACGTCGTAAAAGACCGGCAAAAGCAGCAAACTTTTTCTCATACTGCACTCGAGGATGCAAGTGAGCTCGTTTAAGCAGAAGGAGGAAGACGCGTAGTTCTGAGAGAAGACGACGATGAAAATTCTGGAGTCTTCAATTGCCTTCTCAAGTGCTGACGTGATCTCGTCTCCTTTTTGGAGCTCCACGTCATCGATGAAGGTGTGAATTCCGCTTTGGTGAAGGACTTTGTAGAGATTGCCAGTGAAACCGTAACGAGTATCTTCTCCTCTGAAGCTGAGGAACACGTCATAGGTGAAGGAAGATGAGGATGATGGCACAGCCATGATGAGAACTGATCGAGCACAAAGGTTGTGGATAATTCAAGTGTTGTTTCCTTGTTGGGTTTCGAAGTATCTGATCTATAACGGTGACTGATAGAAGCAGTAGTAGTACACGAATATGAGGCTATGAATAAAGTCAAGCATAAGTAAAAAGTATAGTTCTTTCGTTTTCTTTTTTAAATCTCCATAATTATAAAAATATTATTTCAGTTCTGTCACCTCAATGTTTGATCCTAATAACAACTAACAATTATAGTTAAGGAAAGGACAATAATTAGATACAGTATTTTTGCCGTTCACCAATCAAAATTTAAGTTTTTAGCTGATAATTTGTATAATTCTTTAATATAAATGTATGTTATGCAGTGTTTTATTTTTTTTTTTTGAAAAGGTCAAAGAACTTTTATTAAAAACAGACCTGGTCACACCACAAGTTTAAGATAAACAGAAATTAATATGCCTCAGCTACCCTTTCTCCCAGAGAGTAAAAAGGGGACCTCCTACATATTATTAAGGTAAAACTCCAGTTCTAGTAAGAGAATAACATAAGAGCAAATTACATTAATACTTCCTCCTCGATTATACAGGGGATGTCAGTGTATTATATAAAAAGTATTAGTATATTGTTTTCCAACATCAATGAGTTTAGTACATGTAATATACAAAGAAGTGTCAGTATCGTAATGTTTTCAAACATTAACGCTAAGTTTGGTTGAATAAAAATAAAAGAGAGATAATTAGAGAAAAAGAAATAGAATAACAATAAATTTGAATGTTAGTTTGTTTGGTTTAAGAAAAATAGAGTAGAAATAAAATAGTAAAATTTATAAAATGCTATTATCATAATGCAGATATATCTAAATGGATTGTTTGCTTTAAGAATTGAGTATTGGGCCCAGATATAACTTATTTTCCCATGGAGCAACTGCTTCTCTAAAATCTTCTCATTTGGCACTCTTGGAGAACCACATAAGCTTCAATTTTGTTAGGTAACTGAGCCTCTAAATAAATCACTTTCACTTGTTAAGTCACAAATACAATCAGAGGAACAAAGCACAAGCAATACAAGCAGCAGTTGTGTCAAACATCTAGATTGTCAATGAAGTATCTCAACGAAGAGTAATGCAAAGATTGATTTGATTGGAAACAATGGTATGCAGAACAAATCAACTACAGAGCAAATTGCAACCAAAATATTTTTTTTTAAAATTAATTAAATAATGTAATGCCAAGATGTATTCTTAGAGTACACTCTAGTTCTATTTATATTGTAATCTCATCATTTTTTTTTGGGGGGGGGGGGGTTGGTGGTGGATGGGTAAAGGATCATATCATAGTAATTTATCATAATTATATAATTCGAACTTTTGAATTTTCAATAAGGAAACTTATTATAGGTCAGAAATATTTAATGAGAGCATCCATACAAACGAAGTCAGATGTTCAGTTACTCATAAATTCAAAGGCTGATCCAAACCACTGAATTGAATGTATACTTTTTAACCTTTTTTTCTAATATGTCATCACAAATACTAACACATTTTATCTAATCTCAGTAAGTTTGTTTGTCAGCTTCTGTGATATGTCATACTGCTCCATACCTAAAGCATATCAACATTCAGAGTTTCCAAACAAATTGATTATTAAGAATTCTTTCATAAGTTTGAAAGAAGCACTACAAGACTTGACTTCTTACAGAAGAGTAAACGCGATTCCCTAACAGTTTCACAACAAGGTGTCACTTACAAGTCTTAGTTTTCTTTTCTTTCTTCATTTTATCCAACACACGTTGAGATTGGGTATAAATATTTCGTGAATTTTGTGGAATCTCTTGAGCAATGAAGATGACATCGACAAAATGGCCGATGAATTTACTCTGCAAACAGCCGAACATTGAAAGGCAAGAATCACACCAACGTGAGAAAGAATCATACCAACGTTTCCATGAAATGATAAACCCAAGTGCTTCAATCGTTTCATCAAAATAAATACAGTGCAGTTTGCTAATCAAGTACAAATGGCTTAACGGTGTAATAGATTCTTGTGATTAATCATGATAGTTATTTTATGTTTATAGAAACTTGCTCAGTAATTCGAAGATCACAGATAAAAAACAGTCAATAATAAAACACGCAGGAACAACTTTTGCAAAAGGAAAAAGGGTTACAAGCTATGAAGCATGAACATCTCTTTTGTTTGTTGTATAATGTTTTCGACACAGACATATTCCGACACTTGTTCGACACTTTTTATTAGTTCTCTAATTTAAAAATTATTTTTGTTGACTTGAACACTTAAATTGTCACCTTTACACAATTTATACACTTGAAAAATCATATATTAGAAATTGTATTTCTATTAGAAATTGTATTTCCGATAACTTTTGTGTGTGTTTGCATTGATCAAAGTTGTGCCATTAAATAGACATGCGGTGGCAAGCTGTTACACAATTTGAAAATATAATATAAACAAGCTAGCTATAAATTTGAAATAAAGTTATAAATAACCAATATAAAATAACAACCCCAACCTAGCTATAAATTCAAAATAAAGCTACAAATAACCAACAGAAGATAACAACCCATAACAATCTTAGTTGCAAACATAAAACTGTTATTATCTTTCAATATTTTCTCCAATACTCCCCCTCAAGTTGGAGCATGGAGATTTGAAATGCGCAACTTGCCTATATTAGCCAAAAAAGCTACACGACCTAGTGCCTTTGTAAACATGTTAGCAAACTGAGAATTACTAAGAACAAAACGAGTGGCAATAGTATGAGATTGAATGTGCTGCCGAATAAAATGACAATCCAACTCAATGTGTTTTGTTCGTTCATGAAAAATAGGATTAGCTGCAATCTGAAGAGCAACTTGATTATCACAACTTAATAACATAAGCCCTGTATGATCAATACCTAGAGAAGCAAGGAACGATTTCAGTCATAATAATTCTATAGTTGTAGTAGCCATTGATATGTACTCAGCCTCGACAGATGAATGAGAAACTATAACTTGCTTCTTGGATGTCCAAGAGATAGGAGACAGACCAAACACAATAAAATAACCAGTAATCGAACGTTGAGTTAAAGGACAAGTAGCCAATTAGAATCACAAAAAGCATGAACTTGAAGATCACAATTAGCAGAAAGAAACAAACCTTGACCTGAATTAGCCTTAACATAGCGTAAAACCCGAAGCATAACCTCAAAATGTCCTTGTTTTGGTGCTTGCATAAATTGAGACAAAGTGTGAACAACATAGCTTAAATCTGGACGAGTGACAGTAAGATAAACCAAACGACCAATAAGCCTACGATACATGCCAGGATCAACAAAATCAGGACTCGTACTAAGAGCCATGCAATGGTTTTGCTCAATAGGGAAGAAAGTTGGTTTACAGGAATCAATACCAGCTTCAACTAAAATATCCAAAGCAAATTGTCGTTGAGAAAGAACCAGACCAAAATTATTTCGAGCAACCTCAATACCTAAAAAATACTTCAAAGCACCCAGATCCTTAAATTTAAAACAACAATCCAAATACGATTTAACCTTAGCACACTCAGAATCATCATTACCAGCAAGCACGATATCATCAACATATACTAGTAATGATAGAAAAATATTGCCGCGAGTCAAAGTCAATAAGGTGTAGTCAGCTTTGGATTATACAAAACCATAATGAATAAGAGAAGTAAGCTTGACAAACTAGTTGCGTGGAGATTGACGGAGGCCATACAAAGACTTATGTAAACGACACACCTTGGATGTCAAACCTCCACTAAATCCAGGAGGTAATTTCATGTAAACCTCCTCATCAAGATCATCATGAAGAAAGGCATTATTGACATCAAGCTGATGAAGATGACAATGTTTCGCAACTGCCACAACAAGAAAAGTACGAAGGCTTACCATTTTTGCAATTGGAGCAAATGTTTCATGAAAATTCTCTCCCTCAATTTGTCGATTCCCTCCAATAACCAGCCTAGCTGTGTAGCCTTCAATGGAACCATCCACATGATATTTAATACGGAAAACCCATTGAGATGGTAATGCTCGCTTGCCAGGTGGAAGATCAACCAAACACCAAGTGTTATTATCCTCCAAAGCATGAATCTCATTACGCATTGCATCAACCCATCGAGAATCAGACAAAGCAACACACCAAGATCGTGGCTTAGAAGAAGCATCTATTGCTGCTAAAAATGATTGGTGCTTGGAGGAAAAACAACAGTTAGTCACAAAATTAGCAAGTGGATAAGGAGAACAAGTACCTGAAATAGAAATTGAATTGGAGGAAGAGCATGAAGGTGCATGTGTACCAGGAAGACAATATTCATAGTCTTTCAAGTAAGGAGGAGGTTGTCTTGTGCTTTTTGAAGGTGCTAATTCAAGAGATAATGAAGGATCAGGGACATACTCATGTGGAAAAGCAGGAGTTGAACTCCCCCTATCATCAATGATTGGACTAGGCATATGGGGATTAGGTGCATCCTCGGTGTCAGGAGTTAAAATTTCTGACGGAATAAGAGGGACATCATCCACAGTGAGAGCCTCATAGCTATTAGCACAAGGAACACGAGGAGAAATTGCATTGTCATTTGCAGGAGTAGGAACAACTAACGGGAACACCAATTCATGAAAGGAGACATCGCGGGACACAAAATATTTTTCTGATTCCAAGTCAAACAATTTTCATCATTTTTTATTAGAAGGATAACCAACAAATATACACATAGTTGAACGGGCTGCAAACTTATCCTTCGATTTAGGCTGAAGAGTGGCATAACAAAGACATCCAAAAACTCGTAGTAATGAAAAATCAGGAGCAACACCATGCAATTTTTCATAAGGAGTGACACCATTAAGCAATTTGGATGGCATACAATTGATTAAATAAGAAGCAGTCAAAACGTAATCACCCGGAAACTGTGTAGGAAAGTGTGCTTTAAAACGCAACGCTCTCGCAACATTTGAAATGTGACGGTGTTTTCATTTAACACGACCATTTTATTGTGGAGTCTAAACACAAGAAGTTTGATGACAAATGCCTTACTCACCAAATAAATTTGTCATTGCATTACTTTTAAATTTTGTACCATTATCTGAACGAAAAACCTTGATCATTTTGCAAAACTGATTTTATATCATAGCCAAAAATAGCTTAATACGTGTAAAGATCTCATTTTTTCCAGCAAGCAAGATAGTCAAGTGGTCCTACTATAACCATCAACCAACGTTAGAAAATAATGTGCACCAGTAGAAGAACAAGTATTATACGATCCCGATGTATCACAATGCAGTAAATCAAATGAAGCTTTACTGTTATTGAAACTTGATGAAAAAGGAGAGCAAGATTGTTTTGCTTGGCAACATACATGACAAGGATCATTACTTATTGAACTAGAATGAAATTTAAAAACATCAGGAAGCATAGACAAAGTTTTATGCGAAGCGTGTCCAAAACATAAATACCATAATTCCCTCATGCCATCAAGACGCATAGTAAATGCATTCCTTGGCCTGGATTGATACACATACACACCCCTCATAAATCACCCAATCCAATCTCCATTGTCAAGTATTGGTCCTGCAAAACACACTTCTTATAAGTGAACAAAAGTCGTTTATGATTATCAGATGAAAGCAAACATGCCACAGGAATTAAGTTGCATTAAAGGTTAGGGACAAACAACACATCATGGATAAAAAAATTGGGAGGAAAAAAATAAATCCTTTTTTAATAGCATGAGTAACAGAATCATTGGGCAAACCAACAGCCTAAAGACTGATATTTGTCATATGATGAAGAAGACTTAGTGTGCCAGTCATATGTTGAGAAGCTCCACTATCAAGTAACCAATAAGAAGAATGAGCTACATTAGCTGAAAGCTTATCATTGGATGACTGTTATTGCACCAAAGCTAGCAGGTGATCCAAGCGTTCAGCCACATCAGAAAAAAGACCAGGTTGAATATTGCATGTTGAGTTAGGAATGGGAGCAATGTTAACAGCAACATTGGCCATTCCCTTCATGCCTTTAGGGCGACCCTTGTCACGTCCCCCTTTCCTTTATACCACTCAGGATACCCATGTAACTCCTAGCAATGAGAAACATCATGATTTGTTTTACCACAATGAAAACAAAGTTGCTTATCCCCACAGTCAATAGGCTGAGATTTTGTGTGAACCACAAAGCCCACAACGTTGGTACAATCAATTTCTCCTCGCTCTATTGCTTTATGAGATTCTTCTTGGATTATCACGACATGAAGCTTATTGAGACTAGGAAAATTATTACCATTGCTATTAAGGATCTAGGATTGAAGTGTCCCAAATATGGTATCATCAAACCTTTTTAGAAATTGGTACACATGATCCCTATCACGTTCAACTGCTACCTCTTTGACATACGTACAAGAATCACCACAAGTGCACATGTTACAACTGCGGCTAGCATCTAGCTCGTCCCAAATGGCTCGAAGCTTGGTGTAATAAGCACTCACAGTCACACCTTGTTGTTTAATAGTAGTCAAACTCACCTTCAATTGGTACTGACGAGGAATATTAGCTATAGAGAAACGATCTTTCAAGTCGTCCCACAAGTCCTTGGCATTCTCAAAACACTGGATTGAGGGTTGTAGCTGAGGATCTATAGTATTATGAATCCAACCATTTAGCATAGAATGACACACATCCCATGCATGGAGCTCTTCAAACATGTCTGGGTTAGGTTTTTGAATAACACCAGTAATGAAGCCAAGTTTGTTCGTAGCTCGTAGTGCATTCTTCAGAAGCTTTGCCTAATTATCGTAATTAATCTCGCCACGTAAGGTGACAGTAGTTAACACCATGCCAGGATTATCTAATGGTGCAAGAAAGAAAGGAGATCTCTGGTCAGAGACCTTCAAAACGCCACTTGAATTAGTGGCAGCCATACTATATCAGAGTAAATGCGGAAGATATAGAATCGAACTCTTCTGATACCATATAAGAAATTGTATTTGCGATAACTTTTGTGTGTGTTTGCATTAATCAAACTTGTTCCATTAAATAGGCAAGTTGTGGCAAGCGGTTACACAATTTGAAAATACAATATAAACAACCTAGCTATAAATTTGAAATAAAGTTACGACTAACCAACAGAAGATAACAACCCCAACTTAGCTATAAATTCGAAATAAAGCTACAAATAACCAACAGAAGATAACAACTCATAACAACCTTAGCTGAAAAAAGAAAACTGTTATTATCTTCCAATATTTTCTCGAATATCATATA
Source organism: Glycine tomentella (assembly GCA_007407185.1). Taxonomy (NCBI): domain Eukaryota; kingdom Viridiplantae; phylum Streptophyta; class Magnoliopsida; order Fabales; family Fabaceae; genus Glycine; species Glycine tomentella. The sequence goes on along the minus strand of PYAF01006011.1, from coordinate 550,375 downwards.
AGGTTGATTTAAAAAGATGAATATAACAACAATTTAGATATTTTCTTATATGTTATTCGTATTTCATTTCATTAGAGCTTATATGTTTGTGTGTGTATGCAGTGTCTCCGTGTCTTAGATTTTAGGAATTGTGGTGAATAAAAGAAATTTAATCAAAAGTAAAAAATTCTATTAAAACTAGTTAATTAGATTTTTAGATAGATATTAATCATCAACTAAGTCAATAAATATTTTATATTTATAACATAATAGCAACCAAAAAATGCGATCCTTATAAAAATTCATACATAGATAAGTCCTTCCATCTAATTTCTACTCACATGTTCTTTCTATTTTTTATTTTTCTTTCTTGTTATCACATTTATCATTTAACTCAAGTCTTTGTTCCTTCACTCTCATCTACCACCAAATGGAGTGGACCTTACATTTATTCTTATAAATAAGGATCGATAAGAAGACTAGTGTCTTGATGTCAAATTAAAGGTACATTTGATATAATGACAAATATATTGATGTTTCTGAATAATGTCTTTCTTTATTTTTTATTTTTTAATGTTGAACTAAAAAGAAAAATTTTGAGTCAGGTCAGGTATTTTTTAACGTATTCATTTAAATTTTCAGTTTCCTTTAGATTTAATATTATTTAACATTCATGGTTTCAGTTAAGTGGGTTTTCTAGGAGTCACTCATATAGAATTCTTACATAATGGAAATTTGATGTACGTGTTGGTGCCTCATTGATTCTAATTGTGGTTGACATATTCACCGTGTATTTTTTGGGTCATTTGGAAAGCAATGGTTTGATTATTATATGCAAATACCCCTATATTTTTTTTTTCTTATGGTTAATTATGTTTATAGGTTTGAAAACTCTATACCAATCATTACTAATACAATGATTTTTTTGTTGATGTGCAGGTATAGATCATGAGAATGTCTTTTGAATTATGTAGGGACTACTTTTATTTTAATTAAGTTTTTCAAACTATTTTGATGTCTTAGGTTATATTCCGAAGTCAGTAATGTTCAAACTATTCTTACTTTTATATTTTTAATGACGCTAATGATGATAAAATATAGATGAAGTATATATGCTTTCTTTTGTTTTAGTTTTTCTTGTTGGAATATTTTTTTATACTTTAGTTCTAAATTTATATTTTTAAAATATAGTTGGAAAATAATATATATAAATTTTTAAATCAATTATTATAAAATAATTATTTTTATTTATATGACCATTTATATTTTTAAAATATAATTGGATCCAAAAAAGATCAAATATAATAAATTGAAATTATTTAATTCAAACAAAGAATTCAAAATATAAGAAATTTAAATTGGTTTATCCAAATAAAGAATTTTAAAAATCCAAGAATTTTAATTGATGCATTTTAATTTCCTATTTCAAATTCCCTCAGATTTTAAAATACTTCATCCAAATACACTCTAAAGGAACTCAATGCATTGTCAACAAGGCAACTACCGTGGTAAAAAATTGCACTACACATTTTTTTTAGATCTTGTAAACAACTCTCCACTATGACCTACTTGCTCGATATAGTAATAATAGATGGCCAGAATAGATAATACAATAGCAAATTACTCTTCAGCCTTACCTTGAACAAAATTACACCCTTTACAAGAAGACATCAACATGTTGGTTGTTCAAAACTCCAAAGTTTTGTCACTCTTAAATTATAAAATGACAAAAAAAAAAGAGCTTGTTCTTAGTGAAGAAAATGAACTCTGATGCAAGTGACAAGTATTGGTCCATCCACCATGAGTTTGTATGTAAGTGCATGTCTTACTTCTTCAAATTAATGTTTTTGGTCAAATTTGTAATTTGAAACTGGATAATGTGTTTTTTATTAGATGTGTAGATAATGAACATAGTTTCATACTCTAATCGCCTTTATGTGAGGAATAATTTACTCTTATAATTCTTAATAACTTTAATAATTTATAGTCAAGACTCAAGAGCAATCACCAACACATTCTCACCATAATTATCTGAATTCAAAATTGTATCCTTTGCAATTGCCTACTGTTTTGTCGTTTACGAACAGGTATGTCCAGCAAGAATGTTGGTGATTTTGGTATTGGATCAAGCTCTCTCTTAAGGTATTTATGGAAGAGAAATACCTCCAAAAAGATGATCACTAAGCACGAAACAATACTCAACCAGTGGGGTGAGGTGTGTGCACAATGTTAATGGAAAAAGAAAAGAGAACGAGTGGGTGTGTACCTTTTCCTCTGAAAGCAGCCCTTATTTACACTAGACTTATCTCTGGGTTAGTTGAAGATTCTCTCCGATATGCATGGCTGAGATCTCAAACCGCCTAATATCAAGATTTTTGTAGTTATTATATTCAAGGTCCACGATCTCTTATGATGTTATGGTCAACAGTCCCAGGTTTTGAATTCTTAATGGGCCTTAACATTGAGCCCATATATCAAATCGGTAACAGTTGCCCCCCAGCCCGGTTGTCAAGGGTTCTAGGCAACTAGGATGTACTAGTCTGTGTCATCCTTCCCGATAACTTGGACAATTAATGCTTCTTTATGAGTGCCTATTAATTATCGTATGCTGGGGTATTCTTTATTTCACCTCGGGCATCCTTATCCAGGTTCTGCTTTGTACCGATTCATTTTCTTACCATTGTCAAGATGCCACCACATAATGTTCTTCTGGGTTTAGATGATAGATTAATTTCCATACATCTAGAATAGGGAACGTCTCCGTGAAATGACGTCCTTATGTCTTGTCCTTAACTGTAGCACACAGTCTGCACATTTAATGCACCATTGCTTCGTTACACGCCTTAATCATGACATTTGAATATATTTATCTATTTTTCCCCAACTATTGAATGGATTTGACTCATTTGCCCCTATGCAACATTTCGTGCCTGTCAGTTATGCAACCACACTATTTCGTGTCTTCGACAGTTACATATTTCTCTTTATGTCTCTCAAATTTTCTTTGCTCTTTATCTCTTTCAAGTGTTCTCTGCATTTGTGCGTTCTTTCTTCTATTGTTCATTACCTTTTACCACCAAATTCTTCAAGACTTCTCTCACACCAGGAATCTTCGTTACCATAAACTTCATTTTTCCGTTTATAGTTCCATCATATATTATAATTTTGTTCTTTCCTCTTATCATCGTTCTGATCGTGCATCATCTTTGTCATTTTTGTGTTATTTCCTCTTGTTCCTGGGTTTCTGTCCGTGGGTCATTTTCTTTGTTCATCACTCTTGCAATTTCTTTTTATCCACCTGCGTGAAATTCTATTTCATCTATTTAAAATGAAACTCACTCTTGAAGAAGAACCACATCTACGCAGAATAGTTTCCCCCAAGGTTGGATATTGATTCTTTGGTCTTCCCCTTCAAGAAGAAGAAAGGTGATGTGATATTGACCTGAGTCTTAACACCTTTTGCCATGATCTTCCTTGCAATGGAAGTCAATCTTCAATTCAACTTCAAAACAGAACATTCAACTCTTCTCTTGAATGGGACTGTTTATGTTTTCCTAATTTCAGAAATGGATTGTGGAAGAAGAATAGGAATGAGTTGGAATGACACCATGGAATAAGAATTCCAATATGTCTTGCAAGAATCACCACAATAGCTGGGAGGCCATTGATAAGAAACAAGAAGTTCTTGACTAAGAACAACAGAGAAAACTCTCACCACAATTAAGAAATTGTATTAATCATCCAAAAGATCCTTACAATTAGTTTGTGAGTGGTTTATATAGACCACAAATTAATAAGCTAAATGACCCTAAATCTAATGTAAATGCAAGTTAAAATGAAGCCCCAAACGTAGCTTGTAAGACAAGCTATACCTAAGTGACCTTTGGCTTCCCAAAAATGTGCAGTAGCCTTCTCAAACTGGTATAATCGATTAATTCACTATTGTAATCGATTAAATCAGTTAGAAACTAAAATAATCGATTACACTAGTCATTTAATTGATTAAGACAGTAAGGTCATGATTCCTGCTTCCTACTGACATTCTTGTAATTGATTAATTCATTATTGTAATCGATTAAATCAGTTAGAAACTGAAACAATCGATTACACTAGCCATTTAATCGATTAAAGCAGTAAGGCTTATTCCTGATTGCTTCTAAACGTCTTGTAATTGATTATAAAGCCAAAATAATCAATTAAAGCAATAGCAACTTATTTACAAATGTTTTATTTAATTTCTTCTAACAAGTGCTGGAATTTATTGAATTATATTGGTTTTGAGACATCAAAATCCAGCTCTTGTCATCCTTGATATCGTGTGCAACTTCATGCTTGCTTAAATTGGCTTGAATATGGTCTCGAACGTCTTGAACTGCTTGAGTCCTAGCTATTGTCATTGGTCCTTTGAAGGTAACCAAAGGAAGTGCTTCAAGCTCCCCTTCTAGACCTTTGGCTTGTCTTGGACCTCAATCAAAAGGGAAAAAGACTTCTTGCGTGCACCTTCTGGTGGTTCTTATACCACAAAGAAAACTAAAGT
>PYAF01006011.1:501518-542020 GCA_007407185.1 Glycine tomentella | reverse complement strand
ATTGGCTTGAATATGGTCTCGAACGTCTTGAACTGCTTGAGTCCTAGCTATTGTCATTGGTCCTTTGAAGGTAACCAAAGGAAGTGCTTCAAGCTCCCCTTCTAGACCTTTGGCTTGTCTTGGACCTCAATCAAAAGGGAAAAAGACTTCTTGCGTGCACCTTCTGGTGGTTCTTATACCACAAAGAAAACTAAAGTTTGTAAACCCAACATTCCCTTGGTGCCAAAACAAACCAAATCCAGATCTAAGTCTAGGAATTCCTCCGAAAGTCCTTCGCTTTCAACTTTGAGCCCTGCACCACAAACTCCATCTTCGTCTTTAGAACAAGATAGTTCCTTAGATTGCTCCTTTAAAACCTGGTTCGATCCGTGCGTTGACTGTGTTATTTAAAGTTCATATCTTTTAATGTCCGGGTTCGATTCGAGGGCCGATTCAATGCTTAAATCATGCCGGCACAACCCGATTCTTATCCCCAAACTGAACCTTGCACAACAAAGTGAGGCGCTTATGCAGAAAACACCTCTTTCTTCTAATGCAAGTGGCCCTATAGACGTCGTCCTTACCCTGGATGACACTTTAATCAATTCTTCTACTCATATGACCAATATTTCCCCTTCAGGTATGTTTTACTGATTCTTATTTCTTTTACGTAGATATTTATGGATCCATCATCATAAGAACTAGTTGCTGAATCTCAATCTGCTGGGTCACATTCTGACTTTCCCTCTTCCATTCTAGTTGCTAAATTTTCATGGGTCACCTATGAGGTGCTACATACCCTTTCTGATTTACATCCAGGAAGTATTGTTGCGCTCCCGGTTGGAAATCAAGAAGGTTTTTATGTTTGTTCCCTTGACCCGGAAGAAGAACGCGCTCCTGACTCAACACTTTAATGAATTGAAATCTCTTTTGGATAAATCTGAATTGGAATGTAAAGAGGCTGAATCCAAGTTGCACAAGGTCGAGACGGATGCTATTATGGTGAGGGAGGCATTGGCTACAGCGGTGGAGAGGTCCTTCAACAATACACTAGACCAAATACGCTGTCTAAACCCGAGGATTTAGCTAAATACCACGGGTATGCACTTCAAAGCCTATGTGGATAATGGTAAATTGGTCCCTCCTTCTCCTTATGAAGATTCGGTTGTCCAAATGGATGAGGATCCAACTCATTGAGAAGAGGTGACTTCTACCCAACAAGTTGATATTCAAGTTCAATCCTCGACGGCATAGGTGTTTGAAGGACCGGGATGCCAGTTTAACTTGTAACTTTCCTTTTATTTCAATGTTTTAAAACATTGTTGGGTTGATCCCGATTTTATTTGTAATCAACACAATTTGTTTTTATTCACGTATACGCCCTTTTTTATAATCCAAATACGCATGAACCCGTACTAATCCAAATTCTTATCAAATTATTTGGCCAAAAGAAACAATATCTTTTGCATTCTGAATAAATATTCATTTGGTTTCAATGACCAAGTATTTTATAGTACATATTATTCTTCTCTGTAACACGTTTCGGGTTGTGTTTCCCGGACTTAATCCTAACAACGATTAACATGCTACATGTTGACATTTACTTTTATCATTAAATAGTCCTACATTTCAACCTGATCAGGGTTTAAATAGCGTATCGTTCGTTGCCAAGATAATAATAATTACGATGCATCGTGTACGCACAAGTTTTTTTATCAGTTTGTACGTAACTCAACACAGATAAGTTTGCGATCTCATCATAAAAATCAGAATACTTTATTAATTTATAAAACTACTCACGATCTCAATGAGAGAGAATAATATGAATTTCGGGTTAGAAACTTGTCGTACCATGGCTTATACTCTCAATAAAAGAGAAACACATGAATTATGAATTACATTGTTAATTCCGACAAAGGAAAAACAAATACTTATTTTGCCATACTCACGGCTTATTGCTCCTTCTAACAAATCATCGAACCCGGATTTAACTGTAATATAATTTCAGTTTATCCGCATTCCAAGTTCGTTTTATTGCTTTTTCATCAAGGGTTTCCAACATATAAGCTCATTGTCCGAGTTTCTGTGAAACCCGGTATGGTCCTTCCCAATTGGCTACTAACTTTCCTTCTCGAGCATCTTTGTTTCCAATATCCTCCCTTCGAAGCACTAAGTCGCCTTTTTCAAAATACCTTGACTTCACTTTCTTATTATACTTCACGGCTGCTAGTTGTTTTGCTAATCCCGACAATGTGCATTAACCCGGATCTCATCTGTCAAATTCAACTCAATGGCAAAGGACTCATTGTTCTTTCCTTCACCCTCTTGGAGTACATGCTTTCTTCTCCAAGATAACTGACCAAATTCTACCGGTATCATTGCTCGCAACCATAGGTCATTCTAAATGGGGTTTCTTTGGTAAACGTTTGAGTCGTAGTTCTGTGCCCCCATAAAACATAATACAGTTGCTCCACCCAACTAAAGCCAACTTCGTGCATCCGCTTTTTCAACCCATCTACAATCACCTTATTCGCTACTTTAGCTTGCCTGTTGGATTGCGGGTGTTCTATTGAAGCAAAGTGATGCTTGATTTGGAACCCGACCATCATCTCTTGAAACCGTTTATCATGAATTGAGTTCCATTATCTATTACAATTTCACCTGGGATTCCAAACCTGGAAATGATGTTTCGTTCAAAAAATCTTTGCACTCAAGCCGACGTGATGGTGGCGAGAGGTTCCGCTTCAATCCACTTTATGAAATAGTCTACTGCCACTATCAACCATTTTAGTTATCCTTCTTCTACCTTGCATGCTCCTAATAAATCCATCCCCCACTTAAAAAGGGCCATGGAGCCGAAATAAACTGCAACTAAGCAAGGGGAGACAACAGCAACTTGGCATGTTTCTGGCAACTTTCGCATTTTTTGAAATTGCAGAATCAGCTTCCATTGTCGGCCAATAGTATCCGGCTCGAAGGGTCTTTCTTGCTAATGCCTTAGCTCCCATGTATTGGTAGTTGATTCCTTCATGTATCTTGGTCAACACGTACTCGATTCTATCAGGGTTTATAATGACCAAGATTTAAAAAAAAAATATTACAACATTCTGTTGCAAAAAGCGTTAAGTACGAAATTGGCGACGAAATTGGTGACGGCCAGTAGCGCCAAAAGTGGCGCGATTAGCACTAGAAGTGTGCCAGAAAGCCATTTTTCTTTGGACTTTGGCGCGGTTAGCGCCAGTGTGGCACGATTAGTGCCAGGAAGCGGGCTGAGGCACTATAAATGGCCCATTTGAGCGTTTTCTGGCCAAAACTTCATCTTCTCCCTTCTTTTTCGTTTTCTGCCATTGTTGAGGTTGGAGAGCCTCATACCCACTCATTCCTTGACCAAAACACTTCACACCCAACATGAAACTTGAAGGAAATCATCCAATGAACTAGGTTCCAACCTCCATTTTCCTTAAAAACCATCAAACGGAGAGATCGTTTTCTCTAGTGAACTTCACAAAACTTGAGTTTGGCTGGGAAAAGAGGCGATTTACGGACACTCAAGCTTAGAGAAGCTATCCTCTAGCCTTCCTTGTCGATTTAGAGGTAAGAAACACAAATTCTACTGATTATTTAAGAATTTATTCTTGAGGTGAATAGTGACCCTTTTGAGTTAGAGTTGAAATTAGGCTTGAGTCCTATGGAAAAGTATGCTTAGAAGATTGTGGTGATGAATGATTAGCCTTGAAATATAAATTTTATGGACTTTGGAATTTGACTCTGAGAAATGTATGTGTTGGAAAAATGTTGGTTAGATTGATGATATTATGATGTGTATGAGCATTAGTGCCTTCACAAGATGTGTTTAAGAGACAATATAAACAGTGAAAATGTATTGAAGTAACTGTTTTAGTCATATTGATAATCATTGAGATTTGGCATTGGTAGAGTATTGAGCCCTTCAAATTGACTTATGTAGAGTCTTAGGGAGACTCTAGTGCATTGGTTAGGTCGAGATAGATCCTACTGGGGGTCTGTAAGTCACTAATTAGTTGACTATTCCTTATAACTTTAAGATAGAGGAAAAAGAGGTCTAGATGGAAAAGAATAGTGTTTCTTTTCATTCTAACGGTTGAGAACCGTTAATGATTGTTTGTATGCCTTTTTGTAGGACGTGATACAGAGATTGTTGGTGGTTGTGACCACGAAGCCGGGAGAGCCGGTGTAGCGCTTAGAGCATGTAAGCTCTTTGTTCTTGGGAGTGTTTCCCATTGATTGTGTTCTACCATACTCCGAGGGAGCGATGGTTATTGTATGTCATGATGCATGTGGTTTGAAATTGTGTGTTATTGCTTTGTATGGAGAACATGTATATGATGTATACTGCGATGATATGTTGTGTAATTGATGAGGATCTCTGCCCAGTAGAATAGACTAAATATAGACTTCCCAGGGAGCCAAAGTAATGTGGAACAACTCCTTGTGGTTAATTGATATAAAAACCTGAGAGAATGTACCGGTCGCGGATGATCTTCTCTTGGAAGAACTATATTCGCGTGAGTGAATCCTGATAGAATGTACTCGTCGCGGATGATCTTCTTCAGGAATTGATATAAATGTTGTATGTCTGAGAGAATGTACCCGTCGCGGATGATCTTCTCTTAGAATAGCTATATAGGTGTGAATAAAACCTGAGTGAATGTACCAATCGCGGATGATCTTCCTCAGGCAATGTTATATATGTTGTATGTATGAGAGAATGTACCTGTTGCGGATGATCTTCTCTTGGAATATACATATACTTGTGAATTAGATATACGTGTGTATGAGATATATGTTATCTATATATACATGCGAATGAGATAGTGAATGAGATATTATGTCATATATATATATATATATATATATACTTGTGAATTAGATGTACGTGTGAATGAGATATTATGTCATATCTTTATACTTGTGAATTATATATTATGTTATCTATATATTCTGTTGTGAATGAGTCCTGAGAGAATGTACCCGTCGCGGATGATCTTCCTCAGGCAGTGTTACATATATGTTGTATGTTTGAGAGAATGTACCCGTCGCGGATGATCTTTCTCAGACAATGTTATATATGTATGAGTAAAGTCCTGAGAGATTGTGCCTTCAGTGGATGATCTTCTTCAGGCAATGATATATATATATATATATATGTTATATCGGTGTTGCATTCCTGATGTTGGTGGTGCCCAATAGAATGACACGTGTGTTGTGATATACGTTAGTGTTATATATATATGTTATATTTGTGTTGCAATCCTGATGTTGGTAGCACCCAACAGAATGACATGTGTGTTGTGATATACATGTGATGTATCTGATGAGAGCCATGATGGCTAGATGGTGTGATGCCAATTTTAATGTTATATGTCATGTAAGTGAACCAGGGGGAGGAGAGACCTCCAAGAACCTTGAGTTTACTAAGATTTTTATCTCACCCTGTGTGTGTGGGGATTATATGTTGCAGGTAATGCTCAGGGAGCGGATGGTGGATCCCAAGGCAAGAGACTCGAGTAGGGACTTGGTTCTGTGTGAACCCTAGGCAGATTATTTTGAGAGCATGTTGGCTCAGTGTTTTGGTTATGCCTGAATTTGGTACCCCTGAGGGGAAGATGCACAGTTGATGTATATTGTGTATATGTTGAATATCTTGAGAGATATTGGTGTATGTTGAGAGGACAGGGTATTTGATACCTTCTTGTCTTGTACAGCCATGGATGAGGTACATTTTATTGAGACATCTGTATATGGCTGATCTGGTCCTCTCGTTGAATGTTGTAGATAGATCACCACATATAATGTAAATTTATAGTTTTGTTATTGACATTTGATGATGTCATTTTGTTATTTGCTTCCGTATTAATTAGTTGTAATTAATTGCTGCGCTTAACGACCATAATTGAATGTTAATGAACCGGATGCATACGGGGTGTTACAGGGTTCAAACAAACCAACATTGGGGTGTGCAATCCTTTGCGGTACAATTCATATTCTAGAATTGTGTACATAGCTGCATCACGTACCAATTTCTTGGCCTCCATTACGTCATCCGACAATATACCCCTATCCAGGTAATCAATCGTAGGCCTCCTCCAATCTTCAGCTGCCGAGATTATCATTACACAAGTTGGTCTGGAAATTTCTTGTTGAATAACAGTCCTATGGTTACCCGGACTCTTAGTACTTGCCAGTTTTGACAGAATATCGGCCCTTGCATTTTCTTCTATAGGGATATGACTCACGATTACTTCATCAAAATCAACAATGACTTCTTTGACTTTATTCAAATATTTAGCCAATAAAGGTCCCTTTACTTGATATCGCCCCTCGATCTGAGCGGTGACAAGTTGAGAATCAGTGAAGACCTTTATTTTCTTCGCTCCCTTCCTTCGCCTGTAATAACCCGGCTATCAGTGCTTCATATTCAGTTTGGTTGTTCGATGTTAGGAAATTTAACTGAAGAGACTGCTCAATGGCCTCCCCTTCCAGGTTTTCAATTATGATCCCGGCTCTGCTTCCTTTCATGTTAGATGATCCATCGACATATAATTTCCAAACATTTTCCTTATCTCCACTAACTGGGGTTAATTCCATAACAAAATCCGCCAAAGCTTGAGATTTAATAGGATGTCGGGCTTCATAGTTCAAATCAAACTCATACAGTTGTATTCCCCAGTTAATCACCCTTCCAGCCAAATCCAATTTGTGTATTACTTGTCGAATTGGCTGATTAGTTCTGACAATTATTGTATGGCTTTGGAAGTAAGGGTGAAGCCTCTTTGCGGTTACCAACAAGGCAAAAGCCACCTTCTCCAACCTTTGATATTGTAACTCAAAATTTCGGAAGGCCCGGATTACAAAATAAACAAGCTTTTGCATTTTGTGCGCTTCCCTTACCAATACCGCACTAACCGCTTCATCTTCCACCGATAAGTACAATATTAATATCTCTCCAGGTTCTGGTTTCAACAATACAGGTGGGGAGGCCAGACATCTCTTTATCTATGTGAATGTCACCTCGCAATCCGGGTTCCATCCTACAATAGCCTCCTTTTTTTGTAACTTGAACAAAGGAAGCACCTTCTCTGCTGATTTTGGGAGGAAACGCATTAAAGCGGCCAATCGTCCCGTCAATTGCTGAATCTGCTTTTTGTTTGTTGGAAACTGCATGTCCAACATGGCTTTGTATTTATCTAGATTAGCTTCTATTCCTTTATGTGTTAACATGAACCCCAAGAATTTTTCAACCGAAACGCCAAATGCGCATTTGAGGGGATTTAAGCGAATATTATATTCCCTTAATCTGCTAAATGTTTCTTCCAAGTCTTTTATATGATCATTAATGGTAGCTGTCTTTACAATCATATCATCAATGTAGACTTCGATATTTCGACCGAGTTGGTGCTCAAAGACCTTATTCATCATTCTTTGGTATGTGGCCCCCGCTTTTTTCAACCCGAAAGGCATAACATTATAACAGTAGTTTGCCTTTCGCCTATAAAGGCCATTTTTTCTTGATCTGCTAGATACATGGCTATCTGATTATACCCAGAATAAGCATCCATAAACGAAAGTAACCAGAACCTGGGCGAGTTATCCATGAGTTGATCAATGTTCGGCATTGGATAGGCGTCTTTAGGGCACACCTTATTCAAGTCGGTATAATCCATGCACACCCTCCATTTGCCATTAGATTTCTGGACCATCACTACATTGGATAACCACGTGGTGTACTGGATTTCTCATATAAAGTCAGCTTCCAACAACTCTTTGATGTGTGTGGCCAGTGCTTGTGTCCTTTCGGGGCAGAGTTTCTGTTTTTTCTATTAGACCGACTTTGATCCGGGGCACATCGATAATTTGTGGCAACAAAAATTTGGATTTATTCCCGGTATTTTTGACGCTTTCCAAGCAAAAATGTCTTGGTTTTCTTGAGGCACTCTATGAGTTTGACTTTGATATCTGAGTCAACCATTCCGATCTTGGTGATCTGCCCCGATTAGTTTCCTATCTGCAATTCTTCCGCATCTTCGGCTAGTTCTAGTCTCCATTCCTTGGAGTCTTCCCTCATGTCAAGTTCTACCATATTTACTGGTTTTCCTGGCTGACGCTCTGCCATTTTCCGACCAACATGATCCCCTTGACGTATTCGGGGTGATGAAGATGGACCACCCTCGCTTTCCTTGACCATACTGTAATAACATTGCCGGGATTCTTTTTGGTCCCCACAGATTGTCACCACCATATCCTTGTTCCCTACCATTTTGATCTTCTGATGTTTAGTAGACATCAACATATCCCACTTGTGGATAGTTGGTCTTCCCAAAATAACATTGTACGGTGAGGGAAAGTCGACCACAACAAACTTAACTTTTTCCGACTTGAATGCATCTTTAGTTGCTAATGTCATCCGTAGGTCAATGGAACATTTGGGATTGGTATTTTCTCCGTTGAAGCCTATCAACATTTTCTTACATGGCTTCAAGTCCTCTTCGTCCAAATTCATCTTTTGGAATGCACTCCAGAGAATAATATATGCAGAGCTGTCATTATCTACGAACATCCTTTTAACTCGGCAATTGACCAATGTTCCAGTAATTACTAGGCCATCTTCATGACTGACACCACATCTTTCATATCCTCTTCTGTAAAATATAGAATAGGAGGCTCTGGTTTGCCAATTTTCCCTTTGAACATTGGTTGCTCTCTCATCGAAAGAATTTCTTTCAAGTACTTCCGTCTTTGATTGGCAGTGTCTCCTCCTCCTCCCAGGGCTCCAGAGATGACATTACACTCAAACTCCGACTCCAGAAATTCATCATCATCATTATTCTTTTTCTTCTTGTCTTCTTTTTCCTTCCTGGGTTGAGCTTCTTCACCTTTGCGCTTGTTCCTACGACCCTGGGTCATTATCACGTACTGCCTCAACCTTCCCTTTCTGACGAATTTTTCAATAGCATCTTGGAGATCCCAACACTGGTCAGTGGTATGTCTTGATCCGTTGTGAAACTCACAAAATCGGGATTGATCTACCCCGGCCTTGTTATACAATGGACGAGGTCGCTCCACCTTCTTCATGTCAGTTAAAGCTATCTCCCTTCAAACTTGTGACCGGGATACATTCAATGGCATATATTTTTCGTATTTTGTTTCATACTTCCCTGGCCTGACTTTAGTGTCCAGGTTTCTTCCTTGATTGGCAATCCCCTGATGTTGCCTGCCCCTTGAAAGTGGACTCCTCCTTTTGGGACTCATTTCCTTCTCTCTGCCCATTGCATTCACGATTTCCATCTGTTCAAAGTCCAAATACTTTTTCGACCAGACTCGAAACTCCATCAAAAATTTCACTGGGTCTTTATATATCAACTTCGCCAATCGGGATGATCCATTCAACCCGGCTGAGATGAGGTGCAGATGTACTTTTTCTTCCAATCCCTCTACTTGCAATGCTGCTTCTTTGAAACGGTCTAGATAACTCTGTAACGTTTCATCAGGTTGTTTTCGTATTTTGCCAAGTGCAAACTCGGATTTCGGTTGTTTTTTGTTGGTTGCGAAGTTTAGCAAAAACCTTTGGTCGAAATCTTCAAAATTGTGGATTGACCGCGGTGGCAACGTATGGAACCATGTTTGGGCAGCTCCGGATAAGGTAGTAATGAAGATACGGGATATTATTGGTTCGTCAATTCCTCTCACACACATTTGCATGTCAAATTCATCGATGTGTACTTGTGGGTCCTGGCTTCCGTCGTATTTTGACAAGAAAAAACCGTCAAAATCCTCCAAGTATCAGGTGTTAACAATCTCGTCAGTAAAAGGACTATTGTTGTGTTGTCCTTTACTGTATTTCCTCCGTTACACTCCCCCTTCCATCCTTATCCGAGGTGCAACTTCAATAGCGGGATTCTGGGCTATCATCCGAGCTTGACTTGTCTACTTCATCTCGGCGTTGGCAGCTTGAATTGGAGCTATCGGTTGTGCATGCATCATGTTTTCACTGTCCTGATGCATCGGGTTGTCATTTCGAACGTTCACTCGAGATGAGCCCCCGATTTCAAATCGACTAACTGGTCCTTCTGAATTACCGGGAATTGCATGATTTCTGGGATCCACAGGACGATTTGTTGGAAAAATCGGGACCTGATTGGCCTGGTGGTTTGTCCCGTTCCTGGCTGCATGGTTGTCTTGCTGTTTGTGATCCTCATTATGCACCAGGTTCTTCATATTTGTATGCACTGTTCTTCTTCATGTTTCCACTCCGCATTACATTCCTCTATCTGCAGTGTGATTGATGTCCTTCTGCCTTTGAAGGGCATATCTTCTCTCCATATTCTCCATTCGAGCCAGGATCGCATTTAGAGCGTTATTCATGAGATGTTCAACATGTTCCGATTCAAGGGTCGCCATGACCACTAGATGATGAGTTGGGTTCGGCTGATGAGCGTCAGGAATTGCCCGTCCCGCTGGAGCAGTAGATGAATCTGAGTTTGAAACTGCATCATTCACCTGCACAGCTTCGTGATGGACCACATTCTGGTTGTCAGGGGGTAATTCTCCTCTTCTAGTGTTTACCATCATGAACCGTGGGATTTGACCTTTACAGTCCCCACAGACGGCACCAATGTTCTGTTTTTTACGAACAGGTATGTCTAGCAAGAATGTTGGTGATTTGGGTATTGGATCAAGCTCTCTCTTAACGTATTTATGGAAGAGAAATACCTCCAAAAAGATGATCACTATGCACGAAACAATACTCAACCAGTGGGGTGAGGTGTGTGCACAATGTTAATGGAAAGAGAAGAGAGAACAAGTGGGTGTGTACATTTTCTTCTAAAAGCAGCCCTTATTTATACTAGACTTACCTCTGGGTCAGTTGAAGATTCTCTCTGATGTACATGGCTGAGATCTCAAACCGCCTAATATCAAGATCTTTGTAGTTATTATATTCAGGGTCCATGATCTCCTATGTTGTTATGGTTAACAGTCCCAGGTTTTGAATTCTTAATGGGCCTTAACATTGAGCCTATATATCGAATCCGTAATACCTACTCTACATAATTGACTCCAAAATAAGTAAATTTCATATATAGAGAGAAAAATGACCGATAAAACTTACCCCAACCTAGTGTGCATAACCTAACAAGATGAAGTGGTTGACTATAGAATGAATAGTAAAATGTATTGTAGAATAAGTAATCAAAAGATAAGGAATTCCTATTTAGTCTAAGGAATTATTCTAGTTAAGGGAGATCTACTTTGACATCCTTTAATTTGAAATCAATATTTTTATCCAATATATGATATCTTCTCTTGAAAAAAACCAAAGAAATTTAGGTATAGTTAGGAATGTTTTGACAAAAAATAAGATTAAATTTGTTAGCTACATGTGTTTTATGAAATTCATTGGTATATGGTTAAGTTTCCCTAAACTTGATACACGATAGTGTTTTTTTTTTTCCTTTTAAGTTTGCTTTCAAATTGCTATCATGGATATATAGAGAACTAATGTTTGTGTGGCCTTGCTACATTTTACAAATAGTGTTTCAATAACGAGGATAGCAATCAACTCTTGTGAGAATACTTGGTTATTGTAAGAAATGAAAACTATAAATATAGGTCATTAAATTATATTTCAATAGTCAAAGTTAGAAGAAAAATGTAAATTATACACACATTCAAAATTTCAATCATGCAAACTTAAACATAAGCTATTAGGTCCCTCATTTGTACTAAAATAAAAAAAAATATGATAAATATATTAAGGTTGTGCTTGTTCTACTAAATCTCCCCAACTAACTAGTTGCTTATATTGCTTATATATATATATATATATATATATATATATATATATTATCATTGTGAGAATGATTTCATATGTCATGAAAATCACATGTGTGAACATGTAATTCTGATTGAGGAAAAGATGATTTTTTTGCTAACTGTATTGTATTTTATTTTAACTTGTTTATTCAATGATCTGATCTATATGTAATTTTACCTTATGAATTTGTTCGTACCCTTGTTTTTAAATGGTTAAAAAATGATAAAAAAATGCGTAAGGGATTCAAACTTCGTACCCATTATTTTAGCTTATCTTGCATTTTAACCCATTTCTAACTCCCTTCTTATTTATGGACCCAAAAACTTCTCTTTTTATATGCAAAAAAGAAAAAGAAAAACATAAAAATCATAAGCAAAAGGTTAATATTTCGTAGCCTAAAGCAATGAATAAAGTTCTTGCCAATACTCAAAGCAAGAATAATTCCGTTTTCCCAAATCTTGGCATAATGCACTCGTACATATGAGGGAAAATAATAAAACAGTGCATATGCAATTCACACACCCACTGACACACAAAATAATAATAAAAATAACCATCCGCCAAAAGCCATATATAATAAAATCAAATGTCTGGGCCATTAGTGTTAGAACCGAGAATAATATAAGAAATCAACATAAAAATAAGAATAAGATGCAAATTAAACTGAATGCTACTATGATATATTTCTTCACATGAAAAAAAAAATCAGCTACCATTCGTACTGGTCATCATCTCCATCGTTCTCTCAAACTTCAACTTGCCCAACCTTATCCTTCAGACACGACTTACCTGTAAAATTTACAAAAATATTTCATAAATTCACTGATTAAAAATACATAATTAAAAAATTTTCATTAAAACTAATTAAAAAGTTAAAAAAATGTTAATAAACATGAAAAACATTTAACATGAATATTATATGCAAATAACTCTTGTCCTCCTCCATTGCATGCCCTTGTAATGGCTAACGCAGTTGGTGTAGCTTTTATTAGACCTCTCTTTGTTTCTCTTGTACCTTCTCAATGATAAAAAAAATATGCAAATAACATTACATCTTGAAACCTACACAACAAATCCAAATTCAAAATTCATGTCCTTAAAAACAAAATGCTTTTATTTCCGTCATAATTGTTGAATCAAAGCCACGCTCTTTACCTTCAAGGTCTTATTGTGCTACAGGGTGCGGATTGTGGCAGAAATTGTTACTGCATGCCACGGTTTTGTATCTATGTTATAGCCTTATAGGGTAGGGTATATCTTGTAAGTACTCTTTTGTTAATAATATTTTGCCTTAAATTTTTTTTATTAAATCACGTGTGTGGGTGTGTGTGTGTGTGTATATATATATATATATATATATGAATATTTATTAAAAAAAACTATATACTAAATTTAAAACACAAGTAATTTAATACAAATAAAAATATTCACAATGACGCGCTATATTTTAACTAGTCACTAGTCAGTGAGTAAATTATTCCAACATAAATGCTGGCAGCTAATCCCTGGTTGACATCCCACTTGTTCAGTTCAAGCAGGGTTCCTATTGGGTAGTCATGGGCTCGCATCAAGGTTAGACAAGATCACACAACTGTTATGTTCCTTCTCTACCTAAGAATCTATAGATTAGAAACCCTGTATTTTCCAGCTCAGTCATTCATGATTAACAGCTATGAATTGGACCAAAACAATCCTAAAATTTAGGTAATAAAGGTAAAATCTAGTAGCTATAAAAGATACACCTTCTTTGTGAGGGCTGTTTTGAGACTCTAATATGAATTGTTGAACTCGTATGTGCGTGTAATTAGGTGGAGCCGTTATTAGAAGTTGTACTATAGGATAAGGATAAAAATTTACTTATTTAAATTTGAACAACTAAATGTAGTTAATTAATTTTCGGGAATAGATTTTTTTTTTCTTATATTTAAGATCGAATGAGGTATATATTTATTTGTTATAATTTCAAATTATAAATTGTATGATGCGTGAAATTTGGATTTCAAAGCCACGAATCACACCTGAATATATGGAATGGCTACTGAAATTTCTAGATTTTTCTGATAAAATGTCCATCATATCATGTAAAATATATAACGAATACAGTCACACAGGGGACACACTTGGCCTGATCAAGAATTGAACGAAAGCATCATAGAACTATAAGACATGTAATTAACATGAGCAAAATAATCACTCGGTAGAGACTACAACAAAGAGTGGGGTGTTCTACATATGTTATAAAAACCTGCTATTATTCTGTAGGAACAGGCACTTATATTACTGAAAATAAAAGAATGTTATAAGCATAAAAGAAGTTTGGAAAACAGTGTCTATAACTATATTCATGCAGGCCAAGGCTGAAAGTTTGAACTAATGAGCCGAAGTTGTTATGCATTTATGTGTTTAAATCTTATACTGGATTGTAATAAAAAGAAAGTCCATAGTTACAGTCCTGTACTTTCAGATAATTTACCCGAAAAGAATAGCTATTGAACAACAAAAATTGATGTCGGAAATATATTTTATTTTATATACTTTTATAAAAGAATAAATTCATTAAAGCAAAGATAACATACAAAGAAATTGGATGATAACGATCTTCCAAACAGAGAAAGAGTTAAAAATTAAAGAACCAAAATCAACCATAACATTTCTCTCTTTCTCTCTCATGCAAATTCACAAACATATGATGCTTACTACCTAGCTCAACCAAAATCTAAGTAAACTCAAAGTAAACAAATTTATAAACGTATAAATATATTCAGGCAGAACATACATGTCGTCAATAAAATCAAAATCAAAAGAATAGTCATAAAGAAAGTTAGCAGCGAGACCAACGAGAGAAAGTGATGGGAGTTTCGCGGGATTTTCAAAGTGTTCCCTTTGTCTCTACTCAAGAAAGTGTGCAACGCGAGATTGGCAACGCGATGGGCAACGCAGCGGGCATGCAACGACGCAGTGGGCAACGCGGTGGTGGCACGATGGGCACGCAGCGGCGCAGTGGGCAAGGGAGTAAGGGTTTGAGGGTTTAGGCGCGGTGGCAAGGGAGAAAGGAGTAAGGAAGGTAAGAAAGTGAGAGCTTGAGGGTCGTTTAGGCACTAGACTAAGATTTTACAATTATTATAAAAGACTCAACATCGATTTCTAAATAAAATCATTCACTCATTCTACAATATCGATGTTTAAAAAATTAATGTTAATTATGAACTAACAAAAATCGATATTATTATTATTATACTATTAACATCAATTTAAAAAAAAATTGATGTTAAATTTATGTTAGTAACATCGAATTTTTAAAAAATCGATTTTAATAATATCCCTTTATTTATAAAAATACCACCTTAATTAATTTAACATCAATTTTTTTTATAACTGATATTAAATTAACCGATGTTCAATATATATTTTATAATAGTTTACATAAAACTATTTTAAACTTTGTTACCTTGAAAGATTAAAATAACAGCATCTCTCGGAGTACTTTTTAAAACCAATTAATTGAGATACTAAGCCATTAATAATGTAATGGAAATGATTGCACTTTGATACAAACAAAACTATATATAGACAATTAGATATAGTGGAGTGGGATTTTATTTGTGAACCATACATACTGGAGGGAGGACAGCACATGAGTGTGAGCCATACACATGTTTTAATACGCTTTACTGTACAGAAAAGAAAAGCACGAGTATCGCCTATGCGAATTTAGAATATCTTTAATGGAAAATGTCTATATAAATTTTTTAGAGTCTCTTATTTATCTTTTTATGATCTTAACAGTGTCATATTATTCATAAAAAATTTCTACAAAATTTTATTTCAATATAAAAGACAACAAAAGATTCCAAAAAATTACACAGTTGATGATACTCGAAAAAATAAAAAAATGTAAAAAAAAATTTTATATTAGAAATCCAAATTTTTCATAAAGAAACCCTTAAATCACATAGAGATACTCTCTAATAAAGAGTTTTTTTAAAAAATAATTTTTTACCTTTAAAATTCACAAAACACGTGTTGTGTTGTGAATGAAGATGTTGTTAGTAACTCAACTCAGTGTTCTTATACTACATTATCCACTGCATCGCCATCAAGTAGTACAGAAAAAGTACTGCACCGATTATTTCACTAAATCATATGTAGATTATATGTTCAAATATATACTTTCTCATAATTATAGAAATTACTTACTTATTTTTATTGTTATGAATTATGATCATGAAAAAGTAATTAACAGAAAAATATGAGGTTATTTTGGATATTTCTCCTTTTAAAGACATTTTAAAAAAACGATGAAAACAAAACATGTTTAGCAAACATCAATGCAAAGGTCAAAATAAAAAAGTATTTAATCTTAATTTATTTTCTTAGTTGTGAAAATAAAAACGAATTTGAAAGTGGTATTGTAACATCTCGAACGCTGACCGAGGTGGGGAGTGATCGTCAGTGTAATAAGACACGGACAAGGAGCAGTTCCTGACAGGCTTCTAGTGGGAGGGGTACATGAATGAATCGAATACACACACCCGAACGAGAAGGATACAGAGACTGTATACTTGAGGATAACTTAAAGAAAATAATAGATACTATATATACTAATAACGTGCATCTATTTTTCGATAGTCCAAAAAATATTTGATGTTATATACAATTATTTTATTATTAATTTGCTTATTTTTTTTTTATCTTTTCATTGACACATATTTCAAATATACATTTCAAAATTTAGAGAGAAAAAATTCTCACTTACACAATATTGTAAAGGCAAAGATGACCGTTTATTGACACGTGACTCTATAAACTCTACATTTTTTTTTGAGTCCATAAACTCTACATAGTGACTGTGTACAAGTCGTCTTCTACAGTACTAGATCAATCAGCAAAGTAAAGGGACACACATGTGAACAGTGAACCATAAATGGATTTAACTGCACACTCTTTTAGGCTAAAAATTAAAAATAATATAAATTAAATAAATAATTAGAAAAATGGTGCAAATGGACTAATATTTAGCAAATTGGGGCACTCAATCACGCCCATTTGAGGCGTATTTAAACACGCCCAAATGGGGCGTGTTTGTGCACATCGCGACACGTGGCAGCAAATACAGGGGGTGTGAGTTTTCGCGGTTTTTTCGTAAATTACGGAAGGCTATAACTTTTGATTGGGACGTCCGATTGACTCGAAACCGGTGGCCACGCGCTCGAAATTGAGAGGAGAAGGCCTGGGCAGGTTCCCAAAGGGGACTTGCCCAAAAAATTTTCCCAAACGAGGCCTCTAAGTGCCTCAAAAATGCGATTTTGTCTTTCAACCTCCAAAAAATTGCTCGTTTTTTGATTTTTTATTAATCAATTAGTGAATTGCATGCTGTTTTTTATTTTTTTTCAATTACTTCATTCAATTTCGAGCGCTTTGACATAAAATACGCCTACATCGGATATTCCTATAAAAAATTATGACTGTTTAAAGAATTTGCTTGACGTATATATATGGGTGAAAACAGGCCAGGTCAGACATCGTTAGGCCTGGCCTGGCCTATTTTTTATTTTTTCAATTACTTCTTTCAATTTCGAGCGTTTTGACATAAAATACGCCTTCATCGGACATTTCTATCAAAAATTTTGGCCTGACCTATTTAAGGCAAGGTTAAAGCTTTTTTAAAAACCTATTTAAATAAAAAGGTCAGGCTCAACCTTTAAAAAAACTTGTTAAACCTATCAAGCTGACTTATTTAACATATATATATATATATATGTTTATTGTAAAGTAGGTTTTTAATATATAATAGGCTCGTAGGTCAAGTCAAGCTTTTAAATGGGCTAGGCCAGGCCAGGCCTAACGACGTCTGACCTGGCCTGTTTCCACCCATATATATACGTCAAGCAAATTCTTTAAACAGTCATAATTTTTTATAGGAATATCCGATGTAGGCGTATTTTATGTTAAAGCGCTCGAAATTGAATGAAGTAATTGAAAAAATAAAAAACAGCATGCAATTCACTAATTGATTAAATAAAAAAAATCAAAAAACGAGCAATTTTTTTGGAGGTTGAAAGACAAAATCGCATTTTTGAGGCACTTAGAGGCCTCGTTTGGGAAAATTTTTTGGGCAAATCCCCTTTGGAAACCTGCCCAGGCCTTCTCCTCTCAATTTCGAGCGCGTGACCACCGGTTTCGAGTCAATCGGACGTCCCAATCAAAAGTTATAGTCTTCCGTAATTTACGAAAAAACCGCGAAAACCCCACACCCCCTGTATTTGCTGCCACGTGGCGCGATGTGCACAAACACGCTCCATTTGGGCGTACTTAAACACGCCCCAAATGGACATGATTGAGTGCCCCAGTTTGCTAACTATTGGCCCATTTACACCATTTTTCTAATTATTTATTTAATTTATATTATTTTTAATTTTTTGCCCACTCTTTTACCATAATCTTGTAAACATACTCTATGTTGTTATCTTGAAATTTACTAGAAAATACAAAATTATGTAAGATTCATTTCTTATTAAATGAATTTTTCACATAATTTTATTAATTTTAGTAAATTTCACTGAACAAGGAATAATGTGCCAATAAATATATTAAAAAAATGAAACGTTGCTCTTTCTCATGTAACATTTCCCATGGCATCCGAGTGGAGGTTGTTGATGCTCCATATTCTCATGCGATGAGCTGTTTGCTCCACCTGCAGTCATATTCCTCATAAGTCACAAGGCATGGATGAAAGACAGAGATAAAAAGAGGAAAGAAGAAATAATAAAGAAAAAGTGATTGATATAATAATTGATATGATAAGAAAGAAAGACAGAGATAGGACAAAAATGCAAAAGTAAAGGAAATGGAAACGAATGTTAAAGTAAGATGATATTTATGTGAAAAAATAATGGTGGCAAATGCTAGCAAACAATTTTGCATTGGAACACTTAGCCTAGGTTTGGTTGTGAGGAAAAAAGTATTTTTCATAAGAAAATTTTCAAAAAATAATGAGTTTTAAATCTTTTTTCTCTATTTTAACTTAAATATTTTTCTCAATATCTTATTTTTTTTTTCTTTTTCACATTACCAAAGACACCCTTAAGTGAGTTATGATTATTGTATTAAATTGCGGATTACAACAATTTTACACCAAAAAATCAGCTAAAGATATTGTAAAATAATTTATTTAATTTTTCTCTAGAAAAGCATGATTTGTCCTGTGAGCCCTGTTTGGCTTATACACAAGATGCATATTAAAAACAAAAGCTTAATAGTTAATAATGGCACAATAATTAGCACAGTTAGCATACAAAACATCAATGCAAAAAATTTGGAATTGAGTGCCAAAAAAAAGCTTCTTAATAATTGCAAAAATCCTAGTGAGTACCTCCTTGGACCAGTTGGTCTTCCAAATAATGACTAAGAGGACTAACATTTGAAGAATCCTGCCACACATGGTGCCTCCCCAGAGACCCTAAGCCACAAAACCATTTAGGTGTGTAAATTTTAAGGAAAATCATAATGGATAAATTGAAGATCAAATTGTTAAAAGTAAAGACAATTTGGCAAATTACACTGCAAATTATCTTAAATATAAGCGGGCTTTGACAGTGAAGTAAAGAAACATTTTCAATAACAAGAACATTATTACCTTGACCCCTAAATGTTGATTGAAACCAAGGAAAATTCCAATGGGGAGTCCAACAATGTAATAACTTGCAAGGTTTATGTAACCAACCATAACTTGCCATCCACTCCCCACAGCCACACCTAATGGTAATAAATTGAAGAACAATCATGAGATGGAGACAATATGTTACAAATTGAACTTTACAAGCTGTAAAAGCAAACAATCACCTGACATCACATGTGAAGCACTATTGATAACCATTGATACACCAAGAAGGTATGCAATCAGCAACAGCTCGTATCATATCCTCACTGTTGGTAAATATCTTGGCAAACTCATCTTTACTCAAGAAAATGACAGTCATGAAAACAATGCCGAGGAGGAGAGACTGAAACATTGTCACGCAGAAAGAGTATATGGTTGCTCTTGGATGCGACTTGCCAAGTGTATTGGAGACACGAATACTTGGAGGGCATAGAACCAATAATCAGTGTAAGAATTGAAAAATATATAAGCAATTTGTTACATCCAGTTTCCTTTGTAATCAATAAAAGTTCATTTATTGGCATAACGTTGCACCCATATGACTATTTTATATAGACTAAATTACACAAATCATCTCTGAGTTTCGTTAAAATACTCAAAGACTCCCTGCTTTTTAACATTTACAACAACCTCTGGTACAGGGGAATAAGGTTTAATGTTGTTCAAACAATTAACGGGTTAATGTAGGGATAGAAAAAGCAGGAAAAGTTTGTATAATTACATGGAACTTCAAGGATGACCAGTGTAATTTATTCTTTTCTTTATGGTCATTCGAATTCACCTTATGGCAGCACTTATTCCAAGAAGCAGCATCGAGTGCCAACCCTGAACATTGAAGCTAAAATTACAGAAGTAAATATATGAGGAAAACCAAGAAATAAAAAAGAGTTTTATTGAATTCAGTGGAAAATGAAGAGAAAAAAAATGGAGAAAATTGTGTACTATAACCAATTTAAACAGCTGCAAATTAGTTAAAGTTGATAATCTTACCAAATAGAATAGGAACCAACATCAATCACAGGATTGTCTAGGAGACCAGCAAGGAGAATAATGCATGTACCATACCATTGCTCTAAGCAACTCATAACAGATGATGCAAGGCTTAACTTAGCAAATGACCACAAATCCCTAAATGTCATCCATGAAAATCCAGTCCATTCTTCCTTACACCAACCAATGGTATACACAACCAAAGCCACAGCATAAACCCACCCTATGATATTAGTCACCATGGCTAAGCCAGTTGTACCCCAACCAAATACATTTATGAAGATGTAAAGCAGCACATTTTGTATGACCAAAACAGCAAGTGCTATGCAAGTAATAACTTTAACCTTGATCTGGGACTGAAGAAATGTCTGAAAGGGAAAAGCTATTGCACAGGAAAACATGTAGGGAATTACTTGTATAGAATATCTTCCAGCAAGATCAGCTATTTCTTGGTCTTGGCCAATAAAATTTAAGATTGGTGTGGCGTATACATAAATGGGTAAGAGGATTATACAAGTGGCAGTAAGTATAATCCATGATCTTTGAACATAAATACATGTTGATTGAATTTGCCCTGCTCCATAAGCTTGGCCACATAGTGTTACCAATGCAGATGACATACCAAACTGCAATTTTGCACATGAAAGATAGATATTAGATAAGATTAAAAAAATCAACAAATCATATCTGGCAAATAAGAAATAATTTTGTTCTTTCATATGGACAAAACACCAAACTTTCTCCAAATGGGAAAATGAAAAAAAAATAAAAATAGAATGTACATGGTAGTGTGTATTTTGGCAATTTCATTTTCTTTTTTTGTGTTTAGAAATCAAAAGAAATAAAACAACAACTAGGCTTTTGATGAATGAGAGAGGTGAGACAGGTGCTAACCAACAAGTTAAAATAGAGGGCACTGATGACACCTTGGTAAACAGAGATATAAGAGAGTTCAATGTCTCCAATATGACCAGCATAGATGGAAGTTGAGGAGGATGTGAGATACTGAAACAGTGCAGACAGTGCCATAGGGAATCCTATTCTCCATATCTTCACTGTCTCTGTCCACAAAACAAACTTAACATCCTTCAAGCTTTTCACCGGCAAGTAGTCAGATTCTGAAGTGAACTGTTCGGTCACTAAAGGTGTCTCCATTTGAGGAGTTCTTCCCTTAACACTCAGTTTCTGAGACTGAAATTTTTGTTATAAACTTCTTATCCTACAAATATGGACACGGTTACATTATATGCCGTCAATTAGTGGAGGCTTCTTTTCACTGAAAATTTAATCATCTTTCTTGTTTTTATTATAGACCACAAAATCATTATAAGACAAAGTGGTTAGTGGGGGCAGCATAAAAACGAGAATTCCATGGACACACTGGAATAAATTCTAAATCATTTATATATTTTAAATAAAAATCATCGATTAAAATTTTAGAGCGTAGTGGAGAATATAGTTTGCTAGTCAACAAAAGTTGGATTGGCAGAAGCTTTGTAACAGTATACGATTTTTCAATAATATCTGCACACGATTTAAAGTGCCAGAAGCTTTATAACTGTATAAGATACATGAATGAAGAAATGAAATATAAAAATAAAACCAATAATTTATTTAGTCAAAATTAAATAAAAAATTATTACAATTTTTATTCCATTAACAATGTAAGCATTAGAAATAAGAGAACTGTTTTACATCCTTTTTATGTTTCGGGTAACAAGGGAGAGTTTCTTCGTCGGTCACAATTGTCTCACTTTATGAGTTATCACTAATATTGACTCATCAACCTCTGGAGTTTTAATCAATGTTGGCTTTACTTTGGAAAATTGTCTCACATATCATTAAACCGGGCAAGGCAGATACAAGAAACTCATGTGAAGTTTGAATCAGACTACAAGGTCCTCCTTGATAGTCTACACTCGATTCACCATGTTTTCTCTGAAATTTCACAACATATATAGTTGATAGATGTAGAAAGCTATTGAAATTAATATCAAATTCATTGGTGAGTTTTACTAGGAGACAAACAAACCAAGTACTAGTAGCCCACTCTCTTGCAAAGGCTTCTGGATTTCAAAATTGCACCCAACATTTTGATCATTTTCCAAGTTGTATTTCCAATCTTATTTCTATTGAAATGAAATAATTTTATTTGACTCAAATCAAAACAAAAACTCATCTAACTTAAAAACACCTACTTTTCCTTAGCTCCTATATAGTAATCACCGAGTCTTTAATCTTCTAGAATCACAAAACTTCTTAGGATGTTTCTAACTTTGTCTTAACGATCCAACTCTTTGCATGTTATGCACTTTAAGACCATTAATTAGTGTTACTAGATTTGGATTGATTATCGATTCGGTATGTTAAGTCATTGGGCCAGGGATCGACCCAATGAGTCATCAGTTAGTCCGTATGACCTTATCTATATTAAAAAATCTAAATAATTTAATAAGATGTAAAATTGTACACTTAAGATTTAAAGTATAATAAAATTCAACATATTTAGAAGCATAGTTATGAATTTGTTTAAAATTTTGAGCATGTAACATATTTTTTTAGAATTCAGTATATATAAACAACCTTAAGTTAGAATCTAAAATATATATTTTTGTTGTATAATGAAAAACATAATCTAATACACATACAAGTAAGTCAAGGAAAAATTAAAAATGATAACAACCATCTCAAATTTCAAGATATGGTTATGCATGGTAAAAAAATATAGGAAAATTTATAAACAACACAAGTGTAAGGTGTAAATTTATTGTTCTAACATGAGTGATGTTGTTCAAATATATATATATATATATATATATATATATATATATATATA
This sequence comes from Glycine tomentella, assembly GCA_007407185.1. Taxonomy (NCBI): domain Eukaryota; kingdom Viridiplantae; phylum Streptophyta; class Magnoliopsida; order Fabales; family Fabaceae; genus Glycine; species Glycine tomentella. Next base: position 518,704 of record PYAF01006011.1, on the reverse strand, counting down.
TAAACAATAACAACAGCTAAACTGGGTCATCAAGTCATCGATTCGAGAGCATGTCACATCAAGTTAGAACAGGTCATATGCAGAACTGATCCAATAAGTGGCTTGGAACAATTGGGTGCCCGGTTCTCATACCAATGAGTTGACCCGACCAGTCCAAGTTGAATTTAATAAATATGCCATTAATAGCTTCCCATCATTTCCCCTATGGTCTTTTCTTCACTTATTATCTTGAACATTTTATATTGGTGAGCTAATGACGGTAATTGTCAAGGTTCTAAATTTTTTTATTAGCTAAAAAATTCATTTGACTTTTGGTAAATAAGATTTTTTTTAGTATTTTTTCAGTAATTTCTAACATTTTTTAAAACAATACTTGAATTAGCATTTTTTAAAACGCTAACTTTTAGTTTTTTATATTTTATTCTTAATATATTTATCAAATTTTCTGCTTATCTTGTTCAAATAAATTATGATTTCATTATTTTTCAATTATTTTACACTTTTCAACTATTTTAACGGTTAGTTTTATTGAACATTTTTAATAATAAGCTAATTTTTTAATTTTCAGCTAACTTTTCAACTAATTTCTCCAAACATAGATAACATCTCAATCTTAACGTAAGAACATTTCACATTTCTTTGTTAATTTTGTTTATTATTTTTATTTTTAAAAAAACATAAATCACTAAATTGAAACTTTTAAAATATAAAGGATCAAATTGAATATAACTTATAACATAATGTACTACAAATGTATGACTTAATTGTATATTTTACCACCCCAACTATCATCTTTTCATGAATTTTATTACTCAATTTTTTTTCTGCGCATTTTACCATCATATTTTTTAAATTTTCGCATATCTTACCAATTTGTTAAATGTGTAACAAATTGTTGATCTATATCTAAAAAGCTAAATTATTTTGTTAGTAACATGATGCTAAATGCATAGAAATTGAAAAAATATGATAAAATGTACACACAAAAATATTAGGATGATAAAATGTACGAAAATTTAAAAATATAATAACAAAATATGTGAAAAAACTTAAATAATGAAATTCTTAAAATAATAATAGTTATAAGTAATAGAATTAATTAAGCTAAAAATATATTTTAGCCAAAATTAATCTAACAGCTGAAAGATGTGATACAAACAGAACTTACAAAACTACCCTAGTGGATCACTGTTTTAATGAGCATGCTATACCTTCTGCAATTCGTCGTACAGTAAAGGACAGGAAACAAAAGTCGTGGCGGTGCCAGGAGCCCAGCTTTACAGAAAGGAGGAGCATCCCATGAATAATTATTGAAGTTTAGAAAAACTGAATTGCAAGAACATCAATTTAATTTTGTTCAAATTTTATATTGCATCCAAACGAGATCAAATTCAACATAAAAAATAAAAATTGTAAATGAAATTATATAATTATTTTTTAGTTACTTATCTGTATTTTTCATATACACATTAATTCAATATTCAAAAATACGTTTCAAAATTTAGAAAAACAACTTTTCATTTTCTCATTCTCTTGTTTACAAAAAACTTTTCAACAACTTACAATGATATTTGCCAAGTCAGCCTCAAATGATTGGGAGAGTTATGATGATATTGATGATTTATGCATTACGTAACTTGTATAATTTAATGGGTATAATCCAAGGTGGTGAAGGTACGAGAGGCACAGATGATAGATCGTAATATGCGGTTTTTCACACGTGACTCCATAAACTGTGGATGGAAAGTGATACTGACTTATACAACGCTGTATGTCACGTCATTCGGCCAAAGTACACTACAGATGGATTTAAACAACCACTTTTTTTTTAAAAAAAACTTTTAATACATTTTTAACATATTCTTTTTTATTATCTGAAACTTATTATATATATACAAATAACTTATTGATTTAAATACTTCATCCACATCTTTTTATATTTCTCTTTTTATCTCATATCATAAATCTATCATATTTATATTTTTTTTCATTTCTCTCTCTCTCTCTCTCTCTCTCTCTATACTAGATAACATATTAAATGTTAATTAAGTATTTTTCTATTATAAATTATAAATTATAAATTTATTTGAATTTCATTATCTTATCAAATGAATTTTCATATAATTTTACTAAACTCAATAAATTTTAACTAATAATAAACAATGCCTTGAAAAATATATTAAAAAAACGACGCATTAAATTGCCTTTTCTCTTGTTACGACATTTTCTAAAACATTTTCCTCATTGGCAATGCTATTCGATCTCCATGTTTTCACTGTCTCTGTCTACAAAACAAATTTAACATATATCCTTCAAGCTTTTCAATGGAAAGTAGTTAGTTTCTGAAGTAAACTTTTGGATCATCGTGTCTCCATTAATTCATGTAAAAATATATTTCGTTGTTTTATTATTAACGTCTTTTGTTCACGAGAGCTTCTCAAAACCATATGCATAACGACAAAAGTGGGGCATGAAAACGTGAATCACATGATGAGGGCAATGGAATAAATCAATCATATTAGAAGTACAGAGTCACATGCAGCTGGAAAATTTTAGAGTGATGTAGTAGTGGATACTGTTTTGTAACACAAAAAAAGATTGGCAGGAAGATATGCAACAATATAATTATTTTGTCCATACAAATTTTTATTAACAGTAGAAAATATGCAACAATATCTACACACGAGTTAATACAAAGAGATTTTCAGTTTTTTTTTTCTTATATCTAGAACTCTAATTATATGCCGATCATAATTACTGTATATTGACCTGAACAATCTTCCTTCCAAACCCATTAATCTTCCACCTCTTCCATTTTCAACTCCTTTTGCCCTAGCTCACCCTCTAGATCTCTTAATTACTAAGTTTTCCTCCCACACAAACAACGGCCTCCTCCGTCTCCATTCCCATTGCATCACCTCCCATTGTAACTATTTTTATTTATAATTGCATTATAAACACCCTCACCGAGCCAATTGCTCAGATTAGAAAATATTGATTTTGTGTCCTCACCACACAAAGTGTAGCCAGTGCAGATGACATATCATACTGCAATTTTGAACATGAAAATTAAGTAAGATTAAAAAAATCATCAAATCATATATGACAAATTATTATTAAAAATAATAACAGTAATTGTTCTTTCATAACTACTACAATCTACACATTAGAAAATAGAAAAACAAAATGTACATTTACTTCTTGCTAGAGTTAATTTTCGATCTTCTAGGCATAAATTAAGAGATTTAAATTACTTATTAATAGTGTTGGTAACTTTTGTTTTTGGTGAATTTAGAGTTTCTATCTAACTTCATTTTCTAAATGTTTAGAAATCAAATAAAAACAAAAAGAATTTTGATCAATTAGGGAGGTGAGACAGGTGCTTACCAGCTAGTAAAAATAGATGGAACTGACAACACCTTGCTAAACTGAAATAGAAGAGTTCAATATATAGATGCAAGTTAAGGACTTTACGAGGAATTGAAATAGTTGTGACATTGCCACCGGAAAAGCTATTTTCTATTTCTTCACTGTCTCTGACCACAAAACAAATTTAACATCCTTCAAGCTTTTAATTTCACTGGCAAGTAGTCTGATTCTGAAGTGAACGTACTTTTGGATCACTAATGGCGTTTCCATTTGATGAGTAGTTCTTCCCTTAATAACTCTTAGTTTCTAAGACTGAAATTTGTTGTAAAAATACAATTACAGAATCACATAGTTACATTATATGCTGTTTTTTTTTTTCATTTTCACTTGATTATTTTCTTGTTTTCTTTACTTATTAGCTTTTTGTTCATATCACTTTTCGAAAAATCATAACGACAAGAGTGGTGGGGCGAGATTAATAAAGTGAGAATTGCGTTGGGGAATGTTTTTAAGTTTTGTCCATGAAAGTTGGATTGGCAGCAGGTTATTAGTAATTATTTTGTCCACAAAAAAGTTTTAGTAACAGTATAAAATTTGCCACATAATCTGCGTAAGAGAATTAGAATTGTATAAAATTAAAAAAAAATGTTCCTCAACTTCCCAGTACTATTGTTTTAAGTCTATGCAGACCTCATACTTTCAAGATTATTTAAAAAAAAAAACTTTAATTAGAATAAAAATATAATGTTTTCCTGAAGATTTACAAGGAGATCCAGCTTGGTATGAGCTAATAAATGCAACAAAACAAAATGTAAATTGAAAGTTACAAGAATTTTGAACTCTTAATGAATGAAAGAATGTTTGACCAATATAACTTTTTAAATATAAATTCTTCAGCTAAAAGTATTTATAGCTCTTGATATATATTATTCTAACAGATGAAGATGAAACTCGTTATTTTCATCCTTCAACTTTATGTTAAGTCCATGCATTTCATGTGTTACTTTTAATCCCTGCACATGTAAAAAAATTCTATTCTAATATTACCTTAATATATATATATATATATATATATATATATATATATATATATATATTAACGACAAAAAAAAATCATTAACGACAATCACGAAGTGCTGCTGAACAAACAATACAACGAAAGAGGCAAGGGTAAAGGCGTAAAGCCTCCTTCATGGATCAAGGAATAATATACATCATAACGCTACAGAACTAGAAAAAAATAAAGCTTTAAGTAGAATCCTTGATTCATAGGATATGAACACCAAATATAAAATGTTAAACCAGATTAGCACATTCCGTTGTGTTTAAAACAGATCCACAACAGTCTTTGAATATGAAAGAATACGCTATTGACATCAGTAACCTTATCCTTGGAAATTACATCATTCCAATGCAGCCATAGAACCCAACAAGTGACGTTCCAAATCAAATATTTATTGAAAGTTTCTATTCTAAGTTTAACTTATTGAAGGGTTTCGATCTCTGTATTTTCAAAGTATTGAATTTGGTCTTCTAACTTTTGAAATATCTGAATTTATATAGTCCCTCTTCAAGTTTAAACATAACATATAGTGGCAGTATTCGAATGTCATAAAGTATATGAGAAATCAAATTCACATATTTTATAAAACTAGAGGACTAATTTTATCAATTTAAAAATACAGAAATCAAAATCAAGTTTGATGGAAAAAACAAGAACTAGAAACATTTTATTTTAATTAACAATAAAGAAAGTGTCAAAAAATATATTTAAAAAGTGCATTGTTATTGTTTTGAAAAGGAAAAACAAATTTTATTGCCACAAAACTTGTCAGACCACAAGATGTGTGGCCAAACAAACCAAATTACCAAAAGAGATACTGATTAAAATGTGCATTGTTAACATTGTGTTTTTTTCTTCTCATGTAACATTTTCTGCCACGTCTGAGCGGAAATTGTTAATGTTCCATATTCGCATGCGATGAGCAGTTTGCTCCACCTGCAGTCATAATCAAATCATCAGGCATAATTTCAGAGAGATAATAATTTACATGATTCTTTACTTGTTTAATGTTTATTGTTTACAATAACTCTGGGATTTCACAGTGTAATGTATTTCGATCTTGAGTAATAAGTATGTCAATATTAATGTATAGAAGGTAACAATATAAAGTTTTTTCAAATAATTAAGAGAGTTAATATAAAAATAAACAAGAAAAAGATGTATGAGGAAATTTACAAAATATTAATTAGAGGTGTTAACGTAATTTAATCTTAAAAATAATATTATGATTAATTATTCTATTGGTCTCCCTATTATTCTCATTTCACAAATTTGGTTCTCCTATTAATTTTTTCATCAATTTAATCCCCCAATAATTGAATAGTACAATTTTTGTTTTTCCATTAACATATCATTCACTATTTTACAAAAACGCTGGTATAACACTCTATTGCACAACCATGTAAGCGAATCTATAATAACATGATATTCTGCAATATTAAAACATTTACGTGAAATATAATATTTCAAGTTAATAGATGGACAAAAATTCACAATAAAAATAATAAGAGATCATTTTTTGTAAAACAATAAAAAGAGGGATTAAATTGGCAAAAATAACAACAATAAAATACAAAAAGTACAATTAAGCTAAAATTTTAACAATAGCAAGTGATAGATTTTGTTCTATCTACCCTGTGTTGCTTTTATGAAGATCACAATTCACATGTCGCTTCATAAATGCATGCTAAAAACAAAACCTTAATAGCTTAACTTGGTGTACTAATAGACATATGATCTTTACTAACATTTTTTTTGCTTAATACTTGGTAAAATGTTGTTCAAAGCCTTGAAAAATTCAAAAAATACCCTCAAATTATGAATATATTTTTATAATATTTTATCAAATATTACGTATAATTCATGTTGTTAAAATCTAAAAATATTAGAAAAAAAATTTAGCAACATAAACTATAAACAATATTTGGTAAATGTCGTAAAATATATTAATAATACTTATTTATAATTTAGTGACATTTTTTTAAAGAACATTTTTATTAATGATCATGTGTTGTAGTGATAGAATAATTGGTATATAAACAAATCTAACCTTGCTATAGGATAATTAGCATAAAGAACACCCACTGCAAAAATTTGGAATTCTGTGCCAAAAATTAAATGCTTATTCAATAAATGTTAGTTAATTCGTTACCTCCTTGGTCCAGTTGGTCTTACGGATTATCGGTAAGAGGACCAAAATTTGAAGAACACTGCCGCACATTGTGCCTCCCCACAGACCCTAATCCACAACCATTAAGGTGTAAATTTGAAGAAAAGGAAAATCAAAATAAATAAGATAGAGATCAAACCATGGTGCTTTTCCAAGATATATAACTTAAGTTATAAAGATAAATTGTACTTTAAATATGAGTCTTGTTAGAACATTGGTTTAGGAATTAAAAAGACATACTATTTATTATAGAAATCATACAAAGCCATATAAAAAATCATAAATAACACAATTTTATGTATTTTAATAACAAAATTCATTTTGTAGTTCCTTAATCGATATTTTAAGGACATTAATTAGAATTTTCATATATATAACGAGATTTTGAATGATCATTTTCTTCGATGAGAAGATTGGAAGCGGTTGTCCTATTGTAATACAACTGAGAAGGTTGTTTCCAACCATAAGGGGGTGGAAGCAAAGTAGGAAAGAGAAATTAAAAGATAAAAAGCATAAAGTGTAAAGTAGGCTAAGAGGCGGACTCTACATTGCTAAGAACCAGAAATAAATGCAGAAATTATAAATTTAAAACATAAAATAAAACTCTCAAACGCGGTAAGCCGTCGGGATGAGAGGGGATGAAAGAGAAAAGAAAAATTCAATTACAGAATAAGAATGTGCAAATGAGAAAATATGATTTTATTTCTCAAAAGAAAAAAATTATAACATTGCAACTCAGAGGTATACCTATGTGAACAACTCTCTGAATCCAAAAAACTTGATTACAGAATGAGGGATACATCCCTTTTAAAGACATAAAATTTTTCATGTTTAACCCTCTGAATCTAAAAACCTTAAAAATTTTATATCTTTAAAAAAGGATTGTCCCTCATTTTGTAATCAAGATTTTCAGATTCAAAGAGTTGTTCCCATAGATATATCTTTGAGTTGCAATCTTGTAATTTTTTTCTTTTGAGAAATAAAACCATCATTTCTCATTTGCATGTTCTTATTCTGGAATTGAATTTTTCTATTCTCTTTCACTCCCTCTCATTCCAATGGCTTACTGCGCTTGAGAGCTTTATTTTATATGTTTTAAATTTATAATTTATGCATTTATTTCTGGTTCTCAGCCATGTAGAATCCGTCTCTTATCCTGCTCTCCACTTTATGCTTTCTATCTTTTAATTTCTCTTTCCTAGCTTCGCTTCCACCCCATATGGTATCAAAGCCAGATGGGGAAGTAGGAATATATAAGTAAGATCCGGTATACCTTTTGCTTATATGAAATATTACCCAGACATCAATCTTTATTATTCTGTTGTTTTCTGTTTTGTATATGATTTAAGGTTTTAATATCTTAACTGGTAAGCATGATAAGCAGAGAAAGCTCTGATCTGGAGTTTCTGGGGTAGTAAGTCCTGTTGAGTTGAGGGCAGTAAATCCTACAAATTATTGGAACGCCAGATCTGAACTTTTGTCTAAAAATTCATTGGCTTTAGTTAAGAGATTAAAAAAAAAGTCTGGAATATATGTCAGTAAGTAAAATTTATCCGGATCTACTTTTATATCCTTACAGAACCAAAGGATTGCGATGATATCAGGGGACTATTTTATGATATTTTCCTCAATGTCTCTTTTTCGCTCTTTCTCCTCTCGATTCTCTTTCAAGTCTTCACAACCTTCCTCCTCTTCTCTTAATCCTTCTCAAGCCGATAGTGCTTTAACCAAATCAAACAGAAATATTTTCAAAGAAGAAGTTTCTTTTGAAGATATTAATCAAGATCTAGATGACTGGAAGATACCTAGAATTCCAGATAATGAACTTTATAAACCAGAAGGCCGATATTTTCGAAAGACTGATTTTATAATTCGGACTGTTGAAACTAATATCCGCCTTAAAACTGATTTTGATGAAATCAAACTTCTTTCAAACAATTCTTTAAAACAGCATCGGCAAAATTATAATTTTTTGCATATTGGTTGTGTCCAAGTTGCTGCTAAACCTCTCGGGATCGAAGGATTAAACACCTCAATTCATTTGTGTTTAAGAGACTCCTGCCATAATCAGTTTACAGACTCCATCTTAGGCACTGTTGAGACCAGCCTTAGTAATGGACCCATCTATTTCAATTGTTATCCTGATAGGACTGTCAGCCTTGAGGATGCAAACATCCTAGATGTCTTGACCCTAGATGTCCAACTTCATGGTCTTGATATGAAGGTTGGTTCTATCCTGGTCAATATCATCTATCGAGTTCAATACAAGGTAATGAACTCATGTGTCTCTAGAGTCCGTAAACCTAGGAAGACTGGAGAAACTACCTTGTTTCTCACAGATACAACCAAAGCCAAGGTTGTTATTCCTAAAGTCATCAGGTGGGAAGACATTAATTTCCCGCAAACTTGGGCCATGGACAGAGTTGCTTCGGCTAAACCCCAAACCACACCTAGCTTTGAGTCAGTCAGACAGTATGACTCTGGAAGGGTTGAGATCACTTTCAATAGATCTAATTCCTTCAATACAGCTAGATCATCCTTCACTAGGGATTCTAGATCAGAAATGTTTAGATCTGTCTTCTCTAGGAAATCTTTCTCTGCTGCTCCAAGTGGAAGTAGCAGTAGAATCAAGCTTCAGGGTGTAGAAACCTCGACCTCTATTCCTCAGCCTGTTTACCAACAGGATAATAACGAGGAAGAATCTGCCAGATCTATCCCCTCTCCAACTTTTTCATCTATGCAAGATTATGAAGTTATCCATGATTAATAAGACCTGCATAGATTATGAAGCCCATAAGCTAGATTTCGACTCAGAGGAAATGACTCCTCAGAGAGAGTGGTTTCTTAGCCATTACAAGGGTATTAGTAAAGACCAAATTAGGGAAGAATATTATTCTTTTCTTAATCTTGTCAAGTCTCAGATCTTTTTCTTTGATTGGTTTAAGTCTTATGCAGCCTATCATAAGATAGATTATCCTTTCTTAGAACCAAACACCATTAGTGTTGTCACTAAGTATGATCTTAAGGATGGCCAGATTGTTACATTTGAGTTCCCTCCGTCGACCAAGTTTATTCTTCCTAATGTAAGGAATGAAAAGCATGGTCACATTTATGCCTCGCCCTTTAAGTCTAGGGATGAATCTGACCCCATAACTCCTAAAGATATCAAGAACCTTATGGAGCAATCTAATTATACCAATAAGTACCTCCAATCCATAGGGGAAAAATTGGGTGAAAAATCCAGTTTTGGTTTGGAAGCAAACACTTCTCCTTCTTCCTCTAAGACTATCCAAACCCCAATCTTTAAACCTTTCAGGATGACTGATAAGCTTAGAAAAGAGTTTGCTAAAGTCCGAGCTTATAATCAGCCCTCTGAAGAGCCTAGGGAAAAGATTGAAGGATTAACATCCATCGTTATCCAGGATACTCCTCAGACATCCCAAGAAGCCCATTCTAAACCAACCCTCACTCGAGCCAGATTTAGGCATGAAGCCCAAAAGGACAAAGACAAAGAAATCAATGTCCTTGACCAAGCTGAGTCTGAAAATGGAAACTCTGACTCAGATAGATCTGTCCAAATTAACCTTATTAGGAATCAGCCCAACTGGAAGCAACCCTCTAAGCTATATTACCATAGGGCAACCGCTCCTGATCTTCTCTTAGAAGAAAGGGAAAATTCCAAATCCTTTAATGCCAACCATGTTTATGAATGGAACATAGATGGCAAAACTGAGTACCAAATCCTCAATATTCTCCAGCAGATGACCATGGTTGCTACAGCCTATGATACATCCCTTAACTGCACAGAAGCAGCTATTGTAACCATTTTAGTTTCTGGTTTTACTGGACAACTAAAAGGCTGGTGGGATAATTATCTTTCTGAGGACCATAAATTACCATCCAGAATGCTATCAAAATGGAAAATGATGGCACTATTCTAACCCAAGAGGGTAAAACAATCCCTGACTCTGTCAACCAGTTGATCTTCACCATAATCCAACATTTTATAGAAGATTCCAGCCTTTGGAAAGATAGATCTGTTGAACTCCTTTCCAATCTTAGGTGTAAAACCCTAGCTAACTTTAGATGGTATAAGGATACTTTCCTTACTAGAGTCTTTACCCGTGAAGACAGCCAAGAACCTTTCTGGAAAGAAAAGTTCCTTGCAGGGCTTCCAAAATCTTTAGGGGATAAGGTTAGGGATAAAATCCGTAGTCAGCACCCCAACAATGATATTCCATATAAACAATTGAGTTACGGTCAGCTAATTGCTTATGTCCAGAAGGTCGCCTTGAAGATTTGTCAAGATGATAAAATCCAACATCAGCTTGCCAAAGAAAAGGCGTAAAATCGCAGAGATTTGGGTAATTTCTGTGAACAGTTTGGCCTCCCTTGTTCCTCCAAACCCAGGAAGACCAAGAAGCATACCCATCATACCCACAATCCTGACAGGCAGAGACTTAAGAAATCTGTTTATCACCATCATAAATCTGGAACCCCACCTAGGAAGCTTAGGAGAGAATTCCAGACTAAATCCCCCTTTGACAAGATTAATATTCCTAAGAAACCCATAGTCTGTTGGACTTGTGGTAAGCCTGGCCATAAGAGCCAATACTGTAGGCTTAAGAAAAAGCTTAGGAACATCAATCTAGAACCCGTTGTTGAAGAACAGATTAATCAGCTCCTAGTAGAATCCTCCTCTGAAGAAGAATCTGACAAAGATGCCTCTGGAGATCACTCTTCGGAAGATCTAAATCAGATTCAAGAGGACGATCTATCTTCGACTGATGAAGACTGTCCTTCTTCTTCCCAGGTTAATGTCCTTACCAGGGAGCAAGATCTTCTGTTTGAGGTGATTAATTTCACTTCTGATCCCGAAGAGAAGAAAAATCTTTTGTCTAAACTTAAAAAATCTTTTGATGAACCATCTTCATCACAATCTTCTAACAATAACAATTTATTAGTTAATAATAAATTTAATCTTAAAAATACTCTTAAGAAGTTTGATAAGAGTACTGTTAAACCGGTGACCATTCAGGACCTTCAGCATGAGATTAACCAACTGAAAGCTGAAATTCGCCTCATTAAGGAACAACAAAATGTTCATCAGAATATCTTGAGTGTTCTACAATATGGTGATCCAACTGATGAAGAAGAACATAATCAGAAAAATCAACATTCTGATAATGGCTCTCCTGATGATCCAGTTAGTCCTGATATCCCTCCAAAATTTTTTGAATTAATAAACCAGTTGACTATTCAAAAATTGGATATCAAGGTTAAAATTATTGTTGGAACCTTCATCCTTGAGACTGAAGCTCTGTTCGACACAGGGGCAGATTCAAACTGCATTCAGGAAGGATTAATTCCAACTAAATATTTTGAAAAAACTTCAGAACGGCTTAGTACTGCCAGTGGATCTAAGCTTCATGTCAAGTTCAAACTCTCTGACGCCTTTATTGAAAAGGATGATTTTAAAGTTAAAACTTCTTTTCTTTTGGTCAAAAATCTAAAAAACTCGGTTATATTGGGAACACCTTTTATCAAATCCATCTTCCCTATAACCATTTCAGATAAGGGTATATCCACTACTTATTTGAATAAATCCATCACTTTCAAGTTTCTTAAGGATCCAATTATTAGAAACTTGAATCCAATCTTTTTTAAGCAAAATCAAATCAACTATCTTAAAGAAGAAATTTCTTATAAGAAAATAGGTGATTTGCTTAATCAACCTGTCATTCAGCAACGTATCCAATCCTTATTCAACCAAATCCAAAACTTTATCTGTGCTGATCTCCCTAATGCTTTTTGGCAAAGAAAACAGCACATTGTTGACCTTCCTTATGAAAAGGATTTCACTGATCGACAAATTCCAACCAAAGCCCGACCCATCCAGATGAGTCAAGAACTCCTTGTCCATTGCCAGAAGGAAATTCAAGACCTTCTGGAAAAGGAGTTAATCAAAAAAAGCAAAAGCCCTTGGTCCTGCTCTGCTTTTTATGTCAACAAACCAGCTGAAATTGAGCGTGGGTCTCCTCGTTTGGTTATCAACTATAAACCTCTCAACCAAGCCCTCCAATGGATCCGTTATCCGATTCCGAATAAAAAGGATCTTCTTAATCGACTTTTTTCTTCTAAAATCTTTTCTAAATTTGATATGAAATCGGTTGGCAAATTCAACTCAGTGAAAGAGATTGTTATAAAACAGCCTTTACAGTCCCTTTTGGGCAATATGAGTGGAAGGTCATGCCTTTTGGACTAAAAAATGCTCCTTCAGAATTCCAGAAAATTATGAATGACATTTTTAATCCTTACTCTTCCTTCATTATTGTCTACATTGATGATGTCCTTGTTTTCTCTCAATCTATTGACCAACATTTTAAACATATTAACATTTTTGTTCAGATAATCAAGAAAAATGGTCTTGCTTTATCTAAAACTAAAATCAATCTTTTCCAAACTAAAATTCGTTTCCTTGGTCACAATATCCACCAGGGTACTATCACTCCTATCAACCGTGCAATTGAGTTTTCAACTAAGTTCCCGGATCAAATAATCGATAAGACCCAACTCCAAAGATTTCTTGGCTGTTTAAACTATGTTGCTGACTTCTTTCCTCAGCTAAGTAATCTAGCCAAACCTCTTTATGATCGTCTTAAGAAAAATCCTCCTCCGTGGACTAATCTTCACACTGATCTGGTCAAACAAATCAAGTCCCAGGTCAAAAACCTTTCATGTCTCTACCTCCCTAATCCAACTGCCAAAAAGATTGTTGAAACTGATGCCTCTGACATTGGTTATGGTGGCATTCTCAAACAATCCATTAATGGCAAAGAACAAATAATTGCATTTACTTCAAAACATTGGAATCCTGCCCAGTAGAATTATTCCACAATCAAAAAGGAAGTTTTAGCAATTGTTTTATGCATCTCAAATTTCAATCTGATTTACTTAATCAAAGGTTTTTAGTTCGTGTTGATTGTAAATCTGCTAAAGAGATTTTACAAAAAGATGTTAAAAACCTTGCATCTAAACAGATTTTTGCCCGATGGCAAGCTATTTTAAGTATCTTTGATTTTGAAATAGAATTCCTCAAAGGTACTCTAAACTCTCTACCTGACTATCTCACTCGTGAATATTTACAGGGGAGAAACCAGTGATAATTGCCTCATGCCAGATTCAGTGAAGTCATCTTCCTCCTCACGAGGAAGAGGAAAGGGCAGAAACACCAAACCCAGACTAGCTATAGCTGGTTTAAACACCCATTCAGGGTCTGGATCTTCATCCACACAGGAAGAAGCTTCCAAAAATCAATCCAAAAACCAATCTAAATCTGGGTCATCCACTCAATCTGGGTCATTAACCCGGACATTACCTCAATCTATTATTGGGTCTTCTACCCAGAAACCTGAAACTCAATCCATTTCTGAACCTCCCAGTCAGAAGCCGAAACCACAATCTTAAACAAAGGCAGATTATGCCATACCAATCCAAGTCCTTTTGGCTCTCCAAGAACAAGGTCTTACCCACCTTCCAAAAGGCCTCCCATCTAAATCTTGGGCAGACATCACCTCTGAAGAAGATGAGGATGAAAGATGTCTAGCTACCATGATCAAAAACATGGCAGAAACCCCCTTAATTCTTCAACAATCAAAAGGCAAAGCCATAGTTCAGCAGCCTGAACCCTTGGCGGTCCAAAGGCCTAAATCTCAAACCCAGTACGTCCCTAAAACCAAATACCAGGACGTAATTCAAATGGAACCTGAATTCTGGGATCCAAAACCTAACAAGGTCCCCCAGAAGATCTTTCCCAAAGACATTCAGGGCAATCAATACCATTTTAAACCAATCTCCTTGCTCAAGACTAGACATTTTTATGAGTTTATTCTTGTGGACACCAACTCTGTCTAGATTAAACATCATAAAAACAAAGACTCTGAGCAAATTGCTTATTCAACTCTACAAATCCTTAAGGTTCTCACACCAAAAGAATTTGGAGAATTGAATAAGATAAAAAGATTTTCTCAAAACTATGATCCCATCGGTTTTTCATACTGGGATTATCAAACTGCCTGGTATAATGTCTTTAATTTCCAAAATAAAGACTTTATGCACTCATGGCTCATTTATTTTAAACAAAATGTTCAATACAAGTTTCCCCAATGGTTCTTACAATGGTGGAATTTTTATGGACCAATCCTTGAGATACTCCCTTCTGAGGTAGTGTCTGGCCTCACAATCTTTACTAAGAAGTTTAAGCACCCGGATAACGATCCATTTCCGATAGACTACACTTCTTCAGCAAATTATCTCTTGCTTGGATCTTCCAGTGGCGGTATGTCTATGGAAATACACCAATCAAGGGACAATTACCAATGCTTCGCAGACAAGCTCTTGTCAAATGGTGGTCTCAGTTTGATCATTCAAGAGCTAGCCCTAATCAGGTATCGCTTTGGTTTAAACAACATCCAACTTTAACCAAAGCTGCAGACCCAGAAGCCTGCAAGTTCCTCAATCAAAGGTCACAAGTCATTGCAGCCCTTGCCTCTTCCACCTCCAAGGAAAAGTTCAAGGAGAATATGCAGATGATCTTTAATCTATTGGAAAAAGAAGATGCATGCTCCTTTTCCAAGAAACCAAAAGGATCTTCAGATACCTCTTCACCATCATCGGAGGATCCTTTCCAAAATGAAGATGACTGTTATGGCATCAATCTTGATGATGATTGAGTCACCATAAACACAAGCAACGGGAAGAAAACTCTGTTTGCTGATATCAAACATGACATCATTTCCTGCGGCAGACTACTGTTCAGCACTGTTCACTGTAGCGGTAGGTCATCCGGTAATTGTAACTGGTACTGTAAAAACAGGAAATTTTGTATCTATTTAAGGGTTGCGTCCCTCAATCTGTAATCAAGTTTTTTTAGTTTCCTTGTTTCCTTCTTTCTCAGAGAACTCTTCCCCTAGGTATACCTCTGAGCAATCTTTTCTATTTTCAAGTGTAATCTTCAATCTATTTGGGAAATAAAATCTTATTTTCTCATATTGCATGCATTAGTTCTGTAACTGAATCTTTTCTTTCTCGTCTACTCCCTCTCATCCCGACGGCTTGCCGCACTTGATAGTTTAACTTTACTTTCATGTTTTAAATATTTATAATCGCATTGTTATTCAGTAGTCATGTGAATTCCGTATTCTATTCCTGCTTTCCATATGCATTGGTTGTTCTGATATCTTTCCCCTAGCCTTCGCTTCCACCCCATATGGTATATATATATATATATATATATAACACGGTTTCCATAACAAGAAGATTCTTACTTTGACCCCTAAATGCTGCTTGAAACCGAGGAAATATCCAATAGGCAGTCCAACAATGTAACAACAGGCAAGGTTTATGAAAGCAACCATAACTTGCCATCCACTTCCAATGGCCACACCTATGGAAATGGCAATAAATAAATAAATAAATAAATAAATAAATAAATATTGAAATTGAATTAATGAATAATAATAGAATACTCATGAGATGGAGAACATTAGCCAACAATCACCTGACATGACCTGTGAAGCACTGTTGAGAACCATTGTTACACCAAGAAGGTATGCTAAATCAGCAACAGCTTGTATCATATCCTCACTATTGGTAAAGATAATGGCGAAGTCTTCTTTAGTCAAGAAAATAATAGTCATGAAAAGAACACCAAGAAGGAGAGACTGGAACATGGTCACACAGAAAGTGTATTTGGCTGCTCTTGGCTGCGACATGCCAAGCTTATTGGAGATGCGAACACTTGGAGGACATAGAACAAATATTCAATGTTAAGAATTGAAATGAATACAAGAAAAGAACAAATATTCAATGATAAGAATTGAAAGGAATACATGAAAAGTAATATAGATTTAAATATATTTTTCGTTTGTATAAATATCAGGAACTTTGGATTTAGTATCTGCAAAAAATCTTGTTTATGTATAAGCAAAATATATTTATTGATAGCGAGAAAAACATAGCACCACTTGTGCCTAGGTTTAAACAGTACAAAACAAGGCACGAGAAAGTATAATCATGTTGCACCAATGCTACCATCCAATGGCTGCTATATGTCTTTGGTAGAAAGCCACGAAGCTGTCCATATATACCATCCTGATATAATTATGCCTCAATTTTTAAAATCACATCTTGCACTAAAAGTCTATGCTACAATCATATGCAACTTCCAGATTGTTGGATTTGATATTTATAAATTTAATTTCTTCATTAATGATGTGATAAGGTGTAACATGTATTTAGATAAATGTCAGTAATCATTATGAGATTACAAGTAATATGGTCTAATTAAATGCATGTCACATGGTTTAGAAAAACATTTTCAAAACTTTAAAAATTTATAAAAATCAAAATCAACAAAACAGATAAAGTAAAATTAAAATTTGCCATATTTATAGAAACTGTAAACATATTAAACCAAAAATATATTATCAAATTCTAACATTTATTTTCCTTCAATTGATCAATAATAGTGTATATATTGACATAATATTGCACCAGAATTGTAGTCTTATATAAGAAAGTTTT
>PYAF01006011.1:475998-488674 GCA_007407185.1 Glycine tomentella | reverse complement strand
AATCAAAGCTAACTAACTACTTGAGTTAAGAAAAATTTAAGGAAGGGTGGAGAAAATTAAAGAATATTAAATCACTTAATGTTTCATTGTTTAAATAATATAGTTTCATCAATTAAGGAATTGATGAAGCTAGTTTAACCTCTAAAACTTCTAGGATTAAAGCTATGTTTAATGTATGTTTTATATAGATGGCTGCTGTGTAGTTTATTCCTTGACTGTATTTTAAATTTAAATAACTACTGTAGGTTAATTTATTTGTATTTGGGAAATTCTGTGATCAAATATTGTTATAGGTAAATTTCCTTAGTTACCGTAAAATAAAGCTGTATGCTGTTGACGTAGTTAAATAAATCTGTATGCTGTTGACGTAGTTAAATAAATCTGTATGCTGTTGATGTAGTTAAATAAAGCTGTAAGCTGATTGACGTAAGTAATTGATGCTGTATGGATGTTGTTGCTGTATTTAAATTGTTGTATATCACTTGTGGATGTAAGCTGTATTATATGCTGTTTGTAACTGTAGTATATGTGGAGGTCTATTCCAATTAAAGTATGTTCATCTTTTGATCTGTTGATATTCGAGTATCCAGTTAATAATGTTTATTTCATGTGTCGTGGAAAATATTTATGAGTAATAAAAATAACATACACAAAACTTATATGTTATTAAGAGATTCAATTCTTGAATAAAGTTAATGTGACGTGTGATGATTGATGATGTGGATGATGAAAAATGAATTTAGAGATATATCTGTGATGAGGTTGAGTTGAGATGAAAGTGATGAGAAAAAAAGAACAATTAAAAGATGTAAAATGAATCATTTATGCATTTTCATGTGCATCTACCTGGTGGGGTAGAATTTGAGACGATGAGACGATGAACCTCATGAAGGGGTGTGTCAGATAACTAAACTGAGTCCATACGTGTTTAAACTTGGGGGTAGTTGAGACAGTGAGGACCACACCACCATGATGATCACATGGGTGGAGGTGATAATCCTACACGCCACTGGGCTACCCTGACGGGATGGATAAGTTCGTTCCACTAAGGTGAGGGTGGGGTTATCTGACTGTGGCCACAATTATTGAGACGTTAACCTGAGATCTCAGTCATACATCATATAATAAGAAGAGCATGCATTGCATAATAAGTATGTGTGATGAAGAGATAATATATGTGTGTTGAGTAAATGATGATAATTAAATCTTAGTAGCGTTTTTGATAAATTATTTGTATTATTATTATTATATAACTATTGACGTATATTTATTATGTCTATTTATCTTTAAAGTTTGTTTATCATGACTTACCCTATTTCGTGTCTGGTGGTTGACACCTGTGATGACCCCAAATTGTTTGGGCGAGCAGAAAAGCAGTGATATGGATGCCGTACGAGAAAATAAGATGAAGATTGTGTGATGTTTGTCTGCTTTTGACGATCTATGCTTTGTGATGTACTATGGACTGTTTATATATGGGACTCTGGATATGTAATAATGAATGGACTGTATGGTATGTGTGAACGTCATGGACTACGTGATTTAAATAACGCGTCAACTCTTATAATTTTTTTAAACTCGTTTTTTTGACAACGGAATTTTCATTTGAACTTTCATTTCTAAAATTGTTTTTAAAGTCAACCAAGAATCGTTTGAACTTTCATTCTTCAAGTTTTTCGAGAAAAAAAATCCGTAGCAAATAAAATAAATACGAAATAAAAAGCGAAGTAGAAGCGGTTGTTGCATGTGGCGCTAACCGCGCCACATCTAGCACTGACCGCGCTAAAAACCGGAGGGAATTGCTTTTCTAGGCTACTTACGGCGCCACCCGCGCCACCCACGCCACCTATGGCGCCACCCGCGCCAGAATCCTGAGAAAACAACTTTTCTAGGGCACTAGTGGCGCTGACCGCGTCACCCATGGCGCTGATCGCGCCGCACCCCCAGAGGAATGACCCTCTAGAACTCATTGGCGCTGATCGCGTCACTATGGCGCTACTCGGGCCATCCCTCAAATGCCTAGCGCTACTCGCGCCACACTGGCGCTGATCACGCCAGACTCCAGGGCCATCACATAAACAAACAAATATTTTGAAATATATAGAAAACAAACAAACAACATTTACATTGCTTCACAAGAGCAAGTGATAGATTTGTCCTGTTTGTCCTTTCTTGCTTATATACAAGTTCTAGACAAAATCACATCTTGCTTCCTTCTTCTGTTTTGAAGTCATGATGCATGTTAAAAACAAAAATCCATTAATAGCATAACTTGGTAGAATAATTAGCATATATACAAATCGAACATTTCTGTATGATTGAAAAAATCCTATAGAGTTACCTTCTTGGACCAGTTGGTCTTCCAAATAAGCGTAAAAGATCGAGGACTAAAATATGAAGAATACTGCCGCACATTGTGCCTCCCGAGAGACCCTAAACCACAAAACCATTTAAGTATAAATTTGAAGGAATGAAAAGTCATAATTGATAAGTTGGACATCAAAGATACAAACACAATGCAAATTGCACTATAACTATTCTATATATAGGCATCATATGACATTGAAGTAAAGAAACATTTCCAATTTCCAATAGCAATAACATTGTTACCTTGACCCCTAAATGTTGTTGGGGCGTGGTCCCTCAAATTCAATGTGGAAGCCAAAATAAAAAATGCACAAAAGGAGAGAGATAGAGAAGAACACAATAATTTTTTAACGTGAAAAAATCTTCCTTAATGCGAAGAAGTAAAAACCCAAGAGACACTAGTCCAGAATCAAACTTCCATTATGAAAATAATGGGTACAAGATATCAAACTTCACCAACAAATGATGGTACACTCAAACCTCATCTACAATGGTGGTACTCACTTAAACTTCCCTTAAGAGGTCTTACTCTCAAACTTCTCTCTCAATGTATTCTCAAATTTTTCTCTTTCTTTCTTACTTCACAACTCTCACAAAAGCTATCCTTATATAGGCGAGGAGGAAAGATTATAGATCATCTAGGAGAGGAATAAAGGTTCTAGATCATCTAGGAGATGAGGGAATATTTTAGATCATCTAGGAGAGGAGTGAATGTTCTAGATCATCTAGGCGAGGAAGGAGGTTTCTAGATCATCAAATATGGAGAAACATTGAACAACTCAAAGGGTGTGACTCTTGAGCCTTGCACCAAGTGGGAGTTCCAACACCTTGAGACTTTCACCAAGCTTGAGTCTTGCACCAAGCATTGAAGGAAGGAACAACTCCCAACAAATCTCCTCCTTCCGACTTCAATGCATCTAGTTCAGAAGCCCGACACCTTCACAACGGTCTTTAAATTTTCTTGTTGGTACCAACATCGCCATCATGTCAGACCAATTAAGGTCAGTGTGTACTTTGACAAGTTCGAGCTGTCCATCTTTCACCACATCTTTGATCTAATGATATCTCACGTCAATGTGCATAGTGCGGGAGTGATAGGCCGAGTTCTTTGCCAAATGAAAGGCACTTTGGTATCACATTTTAGCTCATACTTGTCTTGTTGATGATCGAAGAGAGAAATTTCTTCGTCCACAACAATTCCTTGCAAGCCTCAGTCGCGGCTATGTACTCGGCCTCGATCTTCAAAAGTGCTACACATTTCTAAAGTTTCGATTGCCTGAGACAACTTCTCCTGCAAAAGTCATCAAATAACCAGTCGTCAACTTCCCTGGGTCAAAAAACCCCCCTAAGTCAGCATTCGTGTAGTCTTGCAATACAACTTCATCTTCTCCAAATAAGAGGCATAAATTTGTCGTTCCTCTAAGATACTTTAAGATCCACTTCACTACTTCCCCAATGTTCATTTTTGGTATTAGACAGATACTGGCTTACCATGCCTACAACATGTGCCAAGTCGGGTCTCACACAAACCATTGCATATATCAACCTTCCAACAGCGGACTGATACGGCATCTTCAGCATCTCATCCTTTTCTTCATCAGATCTCGGACATTGCTTCTGGCTCAGCTTTATTTGTCTGGATAAGGGGGTGCTTACTATTTTGGCTTTGTCCATGTTAAATCTATTCAAAATCTTCTCAATGTACTTTTTGTGACTCATCCACAGTAGTTTTCTTTGTCGGTCTCTAAGTATCTTTATTCCAAGAATCTGCTTTACAGGGCCATGGTCCTTCGTTGCGAAGGAAGAGTTCAACGCCTTCTTCAGGGCAGTTATCCTCTTTATTCTTGCCCTACAAATCAAGATGTCATCAACATATAATAATAAAATTAGAAAGTCTCAGGCCTCATACCTCTTAAAAAATACACAGTGGTCGATTTCTATCTTCACAAATTTGTGTTTAGTCATCAAAAGATTCAAATTCTTATACCACTGTCGAGATGCTTGCTTCAGACCATATAGGCTCTTCTTCAACCAGCATACCAAGTCTTCTTTACCCGAAGCTCGGAACCCTTTAGGTTGCTCCATATATATTTCTTCTTCAAGGTCACCGTGAAGGATTGTCCTCTTCACATCCATTTCTTCCACTTCAAGGTCCAATGATTCCGTCATGGATAATACAGTTCGGACCGAAGTCATCTTCACCACGGGAGAGAAGATTTCTTCAAAATCAACTCTCTTCTTTTGGTTGCAGCCTTTCAGTATAATTTTGGCCTTGTATCTCGTCTTTTGGTCATTCTCTTCATGCTTGATTTTATACACCCACTTGTTTCTTAGAGCTCGTCTTCTTTGAGGTAGCTCGATCTACTCATACGTCTAATTTCCATGCAAGGACTTCATCTCATCCTCATTGCCTTCTCCCATTCTTCTTTATCTGAACTCGTCATGGCCTCATCATAAATTTGAGGTTCTTCATCTTCAGCAACGATGGTGTATTCATCAGGAAAGTACCTTGTGGAAGATCCGTCTCACTCATGTAGAGTGTCTAGTTTGTGCTTCAGGATGAGAACTCGACTCATCATACTCATCTTGGATCTCAGAATCAACTTCAACAGTTGGCTCTTCTTGTTGCTGGTCATTTACTTCATTTTCATCATTATTTTCTCCCCTTACTTTAGCTTGGACAAGAGGGACGAGTTCTTCACTTTGAACAAAAATCCATACTTTGGGTTTCGAGATGTCTTGAATAGTCTTGTTCTCATGAGAAACCACATCTCAGCTTCTCACTATCTTCTTGTTGATTAAATCTCAAAGTCTGAATCTGAATTCACATCTCGGCGAACCGAGGTAAATGAACTCTTTAGTCTTCACATCGAGCTTCGCCTTTCATCCTTTGGGATAGGTACGAAAGCTCGACATCCAAATATTTTTAGGTGATCATAGGCTGCTTTTCGACCTGTCCAGATTTGTTTAGGAATTTCTCCTTCAAGTGGTCGTGATGGTGAGTGATTTATCAAATCAACAACAGTTCTGACGACTTCTCCCTAGAATGATTTTGGCAATTCGGCATGGGATAGCTTGCTTCAGACCTTTTCTTCAATAGTTATGTTCATTCGTTCAGCAACTCCATTTAGTTGCGAAGTCTTGGGGTGTCTTTCCAAGTCAAATCCTGGCCGTTCTACAATAAGCATCAAACGGGCCGTAGTACTCACCACCATTGTCAGATCGGACCACTTTGAGGTTCTTGCCAGTCTCCCTTTCTACCATAGCATGAAATTCTTGTCAGATCGGACCACTTTTGTCGATGTATTTTTTGATCATGGCCACGACCTTACGATTCAAGACTTCTCATTATTTTTTAGTCTTGTACAATGAGCTCATAAAGTCTTTGCAATATAGATGAACTTCAATAAGTCAAGTTGTTAGCAGTTAACTTGAACATGTCTTCGTCATGGGCAACACCACTGGTCTCCATCTTGTCTCCTCAAACCCTTTGAACTCAGGCTCAAATACCATTGTTGGGACACTATGAAAATAATTGGTACAAGTTATCAAACTTCACCAAACAATGGTGGTACACTCAAACCTCACCTTCAATGGTGGTATTCACTCAAACTTCCCTAAAGAGGTTTTACTCTCAAACTTCTCTCTAGATGTATTCTCAAATTTTTCTCTTTCTTTCTTACTTCACAACTCTCACACAAGTTATCCTTATATAGGAGAGGAGGGAAGATTATAGATCATCTAGGAGATGAATGAAGGTTCTAGATCATCTAGGAGAGGATGGAAGATTTTAGATCATCTAGGAGAGGAGGAAGGTTTCTAGATCATCAACTATGGAGAAACATTGAACAACTCAAAGGGTGTGACCCTTGAGCCTTGCACCAAGTGGGAGTTCCAACACCTTGGGACTTTCACCAAGCTTGAGTCTTGCACCAAGCATTAAAGGAAGGAACAACTCCCAACAAGTCTCCCCCTTCCAACTTCAATGCATCGGGTTTAGAAGCCTGGCACCTTCACAGCAGTCTTCAGAAGAAATACATTAATGAATATGTAAACCAAATACATTTATTAGTCGTTATTGCAAAGCCGGTTATACCCCAACCAAATACATTTATGAATATGTAAAGCAACCCATTTTGTATAAGCAAATGCACAAATCTTATGCACATAATTACTTTAACCTTTCTCTGGACTAGAAGAAATCTCCAAATGGGAAAAGCTAAAGCAAAAGAAAACATGTAGGGAATTACTTGTATAGAATATCTTCCAGCAAGTTCAGGTATTCCTTCATCTTGGCCAAGCAACTTTAAGATTGGTGTGGCATATACAAAAATAGGCAAGAGGATTATACAAGTGGCAATAAGAATAATACATGACCTTTGAACATAAATACGAGTAGACTGAATTTGTACTGCACCAAAAGCTTGACCACAATCTGTTGCCAGTGCAGATGACATACTAAACTGCAATTTTGCATATGAATCATAGATAAGATAAAAAAAACTTAAAAAGTCACATATAGCAAAATAGCAATTATACAGTAATAATTGTTCACTATTTACGACGGCAAAGCGACGACGGTTATTCATGAACCGTCTTAAATTTGAAGGCGGTGGCAATTTTATAATATTTGAATTGTGTTCAAATACGGTTTTATTTTAAAATCGTCGTGTTTTTCGTTCCAGGAAAATTAAAAGGGTTTTCTCTCACTCACACTCACAGGATTAGAGATAGGCCTAAACTAAAATCCTAAAATTTCGTCGCCGCGATAGAGATGCATCAACGCAGATCTGATCGAAGAAAGAAATGGAGGAAGCGTTGGACGACACCCACGGCCCCAGCCCCGAACGGCAACCGCACCAACACCGCAGTCTCTCGAAAATGACAATGGCAAAGACGGCGACGAGGATTTAGATCCTTATGGTGGCTTGTTTGACAATGAACAAAAGAAGATCTTCCCAAATCAGGAAACTCTTTCTCATCTTCCATTTCCCAGTCTCACACCCAACCTCATGGAAGGCTCTGTCAACGAACGTCTGGATTTTGGGAAGATGGGATATGGGTATTTTTTTAATTTATTTATCTTTCTCATTCATTTCAATATCTTCACTCTTTTGTGTGTTTTGATGACAGGTGCAATCATTACAGGAGAAGATGCAGGATTCGTGCTCCCTGCTGCAACAAGATCTACTCATGTCGTCACTGTCATAACGACGTTGCGGTATTTCTTTCTTTCTCCTTCAATTTTTTTTTTTGCCTTTTTGCTTTTATCTCATCTGGGTTTCTCTTGTTTTCCCAATCGGAGCTCGTTGAAGAATCCCTTTCTTTAAAACAGTCTTATAAAAAATAATATTCTGAAAAATCTTATAATGAGGAATAAAGGGATACTAACCTATAACAAAAGAAAACGTTTATTATTATACAGAATATTTAACCGAAAATTCAATTTAAATTTAAAAGCACCCCTTAAAAAATGTATGAATTACTTATAAGTTTTGTCCCAATTATTATTGTATGAGTGGACTTTGATAAATGTATTGGTCTGTAGGTGTTGAAATAAGGGAAAATCTTATAGTTCCATGTCTAGCTTTTGATGATGTACAATGTTGTGGGAAATTTATTTTAGCTTGGAATGTGAGAGCATACTTGTTACCCAGCTTTTCGTGCAGTCTGGTTATAATCTCTTCTTCTTCTTTAGTATAGTTCCCTCTTTTTACGTTGGGCCTGAGATAATTCAGCCACCTAAGTCTGCAGCTCTTTCCACACCTTGCCAGTCCTGAAAATCAATGCACCAATGATATTAATTAGTCCTTATTATACCATGAAATTCTATAAATCTGAACTTAAAAAAGCATATTTTTTCACTTATATATTATGTATTGTTCTATTTATTTAATCACTATCATTTTCATAATGCAAGATATAATATATATATATATATATATATATATATATATATATATATACAAAGCTCACCAACATATTAGTTAGTGATCCCTTTTGGTTGTCAGGAGTTATGTTAATTTTTCTGAAATCCTTCGAATGATCTGAGAATTATCTATCAACAAATTCTTTGATGTTTGCCTTGATGATGTCGAAGGTGAATCAAATGCACTAATTTCATGTAAAAAATATGAGCATGATCGTTCTAATTCTGAGGGTTTCTTCCTGCTATCCATAGCATATCTACAACTAATATGTTGGTGTTCACTTGTATACATGTTCTCAACTAATCCAATTGTTAAATGCCTGATGCTTTTATCTTTCGTGTATAGATGTTGAATTCAGAAACACTGGATTGGAAAGGTCTACAAGTTTGGCAAAAGATTTGGAGTGGTTCAAGGAGCAAGATTTGGAAAGGTTATACCAAAAGAGCAGGTTTGTGTTTTTGACTCAATAGAACATGTTTTAGTTTTTCCACCTCTTTCATTAATTTACATTCTCTATTATGATGGTTTCTTTTGTTATCATGTAATGGATGGTACTGAACTTATGAATGTGTAGTGTTTCTTTGTTGCCTGTTGTGCTTTGAAACACTTTGGCAGTTCTGATTCAAACATTCGATTCTTCTATCCCTTTTCCTTTCCTTTCACTTACTACCAATTGAATGTGGATGACATATTAAAAAACTAACAACCAAGACAGAATGTATTTCCATTTAAAAGAGAATTGTTCTTGCTGAATTGTCATTATTCAATTGGAGGGGGGCAGGGCAAGGGAGACAACAGATTTCAATTCTCCCCTTTCACTTGTTCTCCCTCTCATTGTCAATCTCCTTTGTTGACAAGAAAGAAGAGAAAATATCTTTTTTGAACTTTCTTGTGCCATTAGATGCTTTCTAGGATAATATTGTTGTTCTATTTTTTATCAACTACCAAGCACACTCTTGTCTTATGGAAGTATATCTCAGGGTAGCCGAAGTTCTTATGTTGACTTATTGAGATGGCTAATGAAGAGAAACTGAAAATATTGGTTGACTTATCAGATTAATAATGTCTAGAAAATTTTGAGTTATTGTGGCTTGTATTGGTTTGAATTGAGGTTGTCATAGATTTGGGTAATAAGTTTAATATGCTTGTGTTTTTATGTTCTGAGAAAGCTGGAAAGATGTAGGCTTGCCAGTGTGACAAAAACCCTGTTACCAACATCTAAAAATGAACGAGTGGTGAAGAAGAACGAATGAGAGGTAGAGAAGGACAAAGAATGGTGGAAGAAAGCAACGAAAAAGATAAGACAACTTCTAAAACTCAAATTTCAGAGGGAAATTACCCATTTGTGTCTTCTCAAGGTCGTTGGCAGTTGGCACTTACAGTTGCTTCCTACAAGTCAAGGTTTCCTTCCATTCCTTTTCTTTGCTTTTACTCCATTAGACTCTCTCTCTCTCTCTCTCTCTACACACCCACACACTTTCTAGTTCACTCTTTACGTAATCACTAGTTTCAAGAGTGGACTGAATATAGCTTATACTACTACCCCATGTTTATCTTCATGTAAAGTTGGCTGCTTTTTTATCTGGGTGGTGAGAAAATTTGTATCTTTCTCCTTTTTTATATTAATTTTGAAATATTATTATTATTTTATGATTGATTGTACTTTGGTAATACAGGGAACCACATCATCTTGTAATGTTGTGAGTCTTTTCAGCTTGAAAGTCCTAATATTGGTTGACTATTGTTTGCATACAGTAGCCTCTCATGCCAGCAACAGGTCAACTTCATATTGACTCCATAGGTTGTGGTATATCAAGTTGTCATGTAGTTAATGGAGTCCCTGCCCCAGGCAACTTTAACCCCCATTCAGATGAATTCTGGGAATGAGTGAGTACTTTCTCAATTTCACATAATTCCTTTATGTTACTCATAGGGGACAATATTACAATTAAGTTGTTAGTAGATGGTCTTGCATGGCTAGCTTTGGTAAGTTGTCTGAAATGTGTGAGTAGTCAATGATTTCATCAGCTTAGTCAAGTGACTGATATTGTATTTCTAACTGTTTGTGTTTCTGCATTATGTACACTTTATGCTCAGATTGTTGTAGTTGTCCCGCACTTAAATATTAGTTAAATTTATGTTATTTTAAAAATTCTTTGGTGTTTTTGTAAGCTAATAAGCATGGACATAGTTTGTGTTTCTGCATTATGTATAAATTATGCAAAATTATATGAATGGTTTTTTTTAAATGTCTGAAAAGGTATATAGTTTAATTTAGGAGAGTAATTAAGAGATAAAATATTAAAAATTTATATATTTATTAATCTATTTATTTACTAATATACATCTATTTTTTCTGTTTATAAGCATGTTGTAAATAAAAATAGTAATTTTTTAGTGTATATTTAAAATATTTATAATCTTGTAGTATTTAGTAATTATTATATCATCTAATAACTTTCAATTATAATAAATAAGTCCAGTATTTTATAGAATAAATAAATTTAACAACTAATTAAAAAATTTCATTTACAGTATTTTTGTTGGCTTTTTATTAAAATTATATTAAATTTACTTCTAATATTATTTTTAATCATTTGCCTGCATAAAAAATCTTTTGCCGTGTTGGTGCATTGGCCTTGGTGCATTGGCCTAAGAATATGATAGAAAGTGTTTCTATTTTTTTTACTTTTGGATTATCTGGCTATCCATTAATGTGTTAGATGCAGGGACTTTGTATTGCATAGACTTCACAATGCATGACAATTTCAGCAATGCTGAGTCCAAGTTCGTACAACACCACTTCAAGCGTAGTTTCAGTGGCTTTGTTGTTATGCTAACGGAGGAGGAAGCCAATAGAATGGCTAGTATGCACACAAAACTACTCTATCTTTTATCCTCTTCAAACCTCACATGTCTTTTCTTCTTCGATTCAGACATTTTCCAATCAAGAACACTCTCAATGCATGACATGATAGAGTTGTAGCAGTCTTTCCTAATAAAAAGAAGCAACTCCATACAACAAGGTCACACATCTTAGTTTTGTGTGATGCTAATACTCTTACTTTTGTGCTTGGGCAGCCTAATTATCTTTTATTCTGCGAAGAAGCTGAGAGATTGTAGATGGTATGAACACATTTTGGTTCTTTACGTGTCCACATTCTTAGTTTTTTTTTTTGGCAGAGATGAGATGATTCTGGTTTGGAGAGTTACAATTTTGATTACAACACTGCAGATGCGCTTGAAATTCAGAACTATAACTCGTGATCTTCATGTTTAACCCTTCCTAATGGAGATGTCACTGGCTCTGGAGAGGTAAGGTTTTAGAGACTTTTTCTTTATGTTTTGAGTGGTTGAATATTAAGAATTTTGAGGATATACTAGCAGAAAGTTTAAGGTAATGCAAATACCTTGTCTTTGGCGACTATAAATTTTCTTTTGGGCTTTTTGTCTTTGGAGATGGGTTGTGGCTGAGGTGGAGGTGTTAGGAAATGTGAGGCATAGGAATATCGTGAGGTTGTTAGGGTGCTGCAACAACATTTTCTTGGACGCTGAGGTGGAGGCCAGAGTTGTAGATTTTTGTGTCACCAAGTTGATTCAGATCGACGAGTCCATGTCTGTCATCGCCGGTTCCTATGGCTACATTGCTCCAGGTCACCACCACCTTACTATACTATAAATTTCTTTTTTGTGCTCCTTAGTATTAATAAATATTTTTTATTTAGTGAGACCTTCATTATATTATGTTTATGCATTGCATTATGCATCGTTTTCATTGAGTTGAGCTTAATAGAAACAAAAGTATATATAGTTATCATGTGGCCGGGTTAGTTATAAATCTTGCCTTTTTTGTCTTTTTATTTCAGAATATCATGCTGCTCTGCCAATTATACGACCATCCTTGGGAAGACAGCATTCTATTGCAAACAGAGTAATGCAAGGATATCTTAATCACTTTTTGGGAAATATCAGTATTGTGAACTCTCGTGAGGTATGCTTTGTTCATGAGCTTTTGAAAATATGTTTATCATGTTATGGAAAATGCTTCCTGCTCCTTTTCTAAATCTGAAGTATAATAACATGTTTTAAAATCATTTCAATTATTTATTTTATATTATTGACATTTTACAACAAGAATAATTAAAATATATGTTAATTTATAAAGTTAAGAGTTACCAAAAATATTTTAAAATTTCAGAATTTGGAATATTTAATTCATCCAATCTAAAGAGTTAAATCAAAATTTAGTTTTATTGATTTCCTTTTCTTATTATTATTTCTTATCCTTTATATGAAAAACAAATAAACACATTTGTTTTATCTTAATTATAACAGAGATATACTTAATTTTTAATTTATTTCATTAAAGATACATTTTT
>PYAF01006011.1:458856-474693 GCA_007407185.1 Glycine tomentella | reverse complement strand
AAAAAATATAACACTTATTTCTCTAAAAAAATACTTAAGTTATTTAGTTCTGTAAGTATATTTGAAATAAGTTTAAATTTATCATAATATTAATTAAAATTAACACTTAAATTATTTTTTATAGAAAAATATTAATAAATGTCCTAATGACACTAATTAAATTATTAAAAAACTAAAAGTAATTTTTTTATTAAAAGATGCAAAATTACATTTCCTATAAATTTTTTATTTCTAGTATTATGATTTACGAGTTAATTCTTTCAAAATATAATTTATATATAAACATTTTCTTTTTTTAATAACTTAATCAATGTGGTAGTTATTAACAAGACTTTCGTTTTAATAACTTTAGTTATTAACAATAACATGTTATTGATGTATTGCGTTGAATTTTCAAGAGGTTAACCTCCAATCTTCATAGGAGCTACTTTTATTTGAAAATGAAAATACTTGTACCTAAATTTGCTTGCAATTAAGCTATTTGACTTATTATATTCTTAATGTTTTAATTGCAGCCTTGTTTGTTGGTCATGGTCAAGTCTTCCTTATGTACCCAAAATTGTTGCTGCTGCAGGAGTTTCCAAAATGGCATCGTCACCTTCAGGGTCTTCTAAGAGAGCTAGAGCCATAAACAACACATCCTTTCTTAACACACACACACACTAATTTTATTTGATATTCTTATAATTTGCTTTGAGTTCTCATGTTGTATGAAAAAGGAGGATAAATACCCTGCACAGTACAAAATTAAAAAGCAGAAGAAATATTACTTGATTCACTTGAATGCTTCTGATTTTAATTTGGTTGTACATAATATGATAATATTTGGATGAAAGGTTAAGCATAAATGGGGGACTTGGTGATGTTATTTGCATAGGTTGCTCTTGCTTGTTGCTACTGCATGTAGGCCAACTCAATGCTAAATTATGTAATGAAAGATAAGATTCATTTAATTGTGCTAAGATATAATATCCATATATTAGGCTAGCTATAATGCATTTTTAAATATTAATAAGGCCGCTATATATATTGATGCATTTTTAAATATTAAATTTTTGATTTTTTTAAAAAGATATTCTAAGACGGTTTTTTCCAAAAAACTGTCTTAGAATTATTAATTTTTTTATTTAAAAAAGTATTAAGTTAACCTTTCGAACTGCTGCTAAATCCACGGGCAGGCAAGAGACAACCTGGTGAACTGAAACATCTTAGTAGCCAGAGGAAAAGAAACCAAAAGCGATTCCCGCAACTATCCATTGTACTGCGCTCTCCAAGTGTGCTTGTTCCCCCTTCTTTACCATGGCAAGTCTTTGTGAAATAACTCCGTTCGATGAGAAGAAAAAGGAAGGCATTAAGAGACCCTCCTGGCACAACCTTAGACACTCTAAGATCCTTTTACAAACCTGTTCCCACCATTTCGAGTCAAGAGATAGATAAATAGACACATTTCATTGCACTGATCGGGGGCGTTCGTAGTGACTGAGGGAAACTCGCCAAGAAGTACTCGGGACTACGATCATTGGAGGAACAATACCTAAACCTACACAAGCTTGTTCTTAGTGTTATAATAGTTCTTGAGTTCAGTTAGCGACGGTTATTTGAAAAACCGTCTTAGAATGTCACATTCAAATACAGGTATAGGCTAAGACCGTCTTCAAATGTCAAATTCTAAGACGATTGTTAGCCTAGAACCGTCTTAGAATGCGACATTCTAAGACGGTTATAGGCAAAGAACCATCTTTGAATGTCCCATTCTAAGACGGTTGTAGCTTATAACCGTCTTTGAATGTGACATTCTAAGACAGGTTCTAGGCTAACAACCGTCTTAGAATGTGACATTCGAAGACGGTTCTTTGCCTATAAACATCGTAGAATATCTTACCTTTCAAAGACGCTGTATACAACGACGGTTCTAGAACCGACGTAAAATGGGTCAAATAATCGATGTAGAATGTGTTGTTTGTAGTAGTGTTTCGTAGATGAACTACAACACCAAATTTTCCACATATGAGAAAATAAATAAAATAAAAACAAACATTTTCTTGCTAGCTAGTTTTTCTTGTTTTTTTTTTATAAGCCAAAAAAATTTATTAAAGCTAAGTTAAACACAAGATTTGTCTAACTAAGGGATCACAAAAACAATATAGCAGTTAAGTAGGTTCTTTATGCAAAGCATATGTACCCATCAAGTTAACAAGACATGCATGGTATTGGCCTGAAAGCTACCCCTAGTACCATATAATTTTCCGAAAAATAGACTCTTGCATCCCAATATTTCATGAAAACCACCTGAAAGTGAAACCCTCCACGGCTGTGCAAAAAATCCCGATGATATCATGCTTCCTTTTACCCCTGTAGACCTTCACTACAATGGAATTGTTGAACATCTACAATATGTTCTACATCAAATACCCTATTCTTCTAAGGTTACAATCATTTCTTGCTCTCCAAATTGTCAATTATTGCCAAACAGATATGAATAGATGGGAATGAGTCTCACTTGTCACCCCTCTCCCCACCACCTACATACCATACACTACAAAAAAAGTGGCATTCAAAAAAAATGTTGGGAACTTTCTTCATCATTAATACAACTTCAGATACTTCCAAAACATTTATGCGCCTCAAGTTTACAAGAGATGGAATTACTTGCTAGTGTTAGTTGTCATTTGGGCATAATTAATTTACTCATTAATGGATTTGGTAACTATCAGAAAAAATAGATGGCACTGATGACACCTTGGTAAAGGGCTATAGAAGAGAATTCAATGTCTCCAATATGACCAGCATAGATGGAAGTTGAGGAGTCTATGACAATCTGAAACAATGCAAACATTGCCATTGGGAATGCTACTCTCCATATCTTCATTGTCTTTGTCCACTAAACAAACTTAACATCCTTCAAGCTTTTCATTGGCAAATAGTCAAATTCTGAAGTGAACTTTTGGATCACTAATGGTGTCTCCATTTGAGGAGTTCTTCCCTTCACACTTACTTTTTGAGACTAAAAATTTGTTATAAACTTCCAATCATGGTTAGAATCCAATTCCCCTGTATGCGGCTTTGTAAAAATTCAACCAAATCATAAACACAAAGGTTTTGATGTGAGATTATGAAAGAAGATTTTAGTTGGTCAAGTTAGTAGATTAAATGGAACACATTGACAATGACTTACGTTTGAGGAAGAAGAAGGAGAATGAACAATACGACGAAATT
This sequence comes from Glycine tomentella, assembly GCA_007407185.1. NCBI lineage: Eukaryota > Viridiplantae > Streptophyta > Magnoliopsida > Fabales > Fabaceae > Glycine > Glycine tomentella. The sequence continues at coordinate 471,477 of PYAF01006011.1, read as the reverse complement.
AATAATACTGATTCAAATGAATGGAGTAATATATATAATAATTAGTATTCATATATTGATATGTTACTATTTTTATTAGTAAGACTATAGTTTTAAAATTATTTTAACTGAATAATTGAAAACTTTGGAGGACGATGGATTCTATGAGGCTTTGTACAAAATACTATACATATTTTATGATTCACAGCTGGAAAGTCTTAAAATTTAGTGGAGAGTCTGTAGTCTATACAATATTGTCCCCACAAATGTTGAATAGGCAACAAAAGGTACCAAGGCTACAGTGGTTCATTTGATAATATGGTTTATGGTGATGAAAATGGTAAGGATCGTTAGATTTTATAATAGATGGTTGAGATGATTTACCTATATGATTATTTATATGATAATTGGTGTTGAGCAAAAAAGCAAAATCTATATGATAATTGGTTTCTAAAAAAAGAATTTTATATAAACGTGCTGAAAATGCATTAATTAGTTGGCTGTATTGTTCGCTATGAACCATGTAGGCTAATCAAATTAAGCAAATTTTCCTCAAAATGTTGTCTCAAAGAGCGAGCCAGCTAGGAGTGATTGCACTAAATGAAAGCAAAGACTGTTGGGAAAAATTTACACACAACATAATACCAAATTACCATATGTCTAAGAAATCTTAGATGAAACATATTATAGATTTTTTTTGGCTCTGTATATAGAGATAAATAGCAATACAAAATCCAAATATTATCATATCCTAATCTTTAAAACAAGAAACCACTACTAGAAAATATGGATTTAACATTGGCCAATAAAAACCGATGTTAAAAAAAATATGGTGGCATTTTTGTAAATAAAGTGTATTTGTTAATATCGGTTATAAATTAACTGATGTTGTGAGTTTCCCTTAACATTGGTTATTTCAAAACCAATATTGTGAGCACAAAATTAATATCCGTTATTAAAAATTGATATTGTCAATGTGCATTTCTAATTAATATCAATTTTCAGTGTCATTCCTCTCTCGCCCAAACCTCTCGAGGCTTAGCCTCTCGTCGCTGTTGTCATCATGTCAAAACAACTCTCCAGCCCTCGTCTCTCATCGTCGTTACTGTCAAGTTTCCTTCAACTTGGATCTCTGGCAATCCATCTAACACGGAGGCTATAGCGGGATCTGCGAGCATGGAGGGCGAGAACACAAGCAAGGTGATCGAGTTAGTGAACAAGACAGCCAGCATCTCCGAGTACAAGCCTCCGATGAAGAAACAGTACTGCAACTTGGCGTAGAGGCTAAAGCTTTTGATCTCGATGTTCGAGGAGATTTAGGACATGAACAAAGATGTGTTTCCCAAAGATGGGCTTGATGGTATCTGATGCTCAATCTTCACCTTCTAACATACCAGACACTTAGTCACATACTCAGCTATGTCTTTCTTCATCCCTGGCCACCAGAAATTCCTCTTAAGGTCCTGATACATCTTGGTGGCACCTGGATGAATGCTAAACTGGCCCTTATGAGCCTCAGACAAAACTGCATCCACCAACTCGCCCTTAGGCACAACAACTCGATCTTGGTACAATACCAAGTCATGAGTCTCCCAAGAAACATCCTGCTGACCAATCATGGCCCTCACAGCATCATCCTGCTTTTGGGCCTCTCGGATCCTCATAATCAACTCGTTATCAACCTTGGTTTCTCTCAACTTGAGACCACAAGCACCCTCTGTCACAATCAGGTGCATATCTTTAAACTGCTCAATCAGCTCATAGTCTGAGATCATCATGCAGGCAGTACCCACATACTTCCTGCTCAAGGCATCAGCAACAACATTCGCCTTGCCTGGATGATATCTCAACTCAAAGTCATAATCTTTGAGGAATTCCATCCATCATCTCTGTCTCATATTCAGCTTCTTCTGGTCAAAGAGATACTTGAGACTCTTGTGGTCACTGAACACCACCAACTTGGCACCATACAAGTAATGCCTCCAAATCTTTAGAGCAAAGACAATAGCTGCAAGCTCTAAATCATGTGTAGGATAAGCCTCCCCGTGAGGTTTCAGTTGCCTGGAAGCATAGGCAACAACCTTCTTCTTCTGCATCAATACACATCCAAGCCCCCGCTTGGAAGCATCACAGTACACCTCAAAGCTTCCCTCAGGATCTGGAAGGGTCAACACTGGAGCTGTAGTCAACCTCTCCTTCAACTCCTAGAAACACTGCTCGCACTCATGGGTCCAAACAAACGGAACCCCTTTCCGGGTGAGGCGAGTCAAAGGTAACATTAGCTGTGAGAACCCCTGAATAAACCTCCAGTAGTAGCCTGCCAATCCAAGGAAACTCTGAATCTTAGATATGTCCTTGGGTCTCTCCCAAGACATCACAGCATCTATCTTACTGAGATCAACTGATACCCCAGCTGCAGAAATCACATAGCCAAGGAATTTCACCTCTGATAGCCAAAACTCGCACTTTACCAACTTGGCATACAACTGATCATTCCTCAACGTCTGAAGAACAATCCTGAGATGCTCGACATGCTCTGTCTTCGTCCTGGAGTAGATCAGTATGCCATCAATAAACACCACCACGAACTGATCTAAGAAAGGTCTAAATACCCTATTCATATAGTCCATGAACACTGTAGGGGCATTCGTCAAACCAAAAGGAATGACCTGATACTCATAGTGACCATACCGAGACCTGAAGGCTATCTTCGGTATGTCTACGGGCTTAATCCGAATCTTGTGATATCCGAATCTCAGGTCGATCTTGGAGAACACACATGCTCTCCTCAACTGATCTAACAGATCATCAATCCGAGACAAAGGATACTTATTCTTGATAGTAACCTTATTCAGCTGCCTGTAATCAACACATAACCTCATACTACCATCATTCTTCTTCACGAAGATCACCGGTGCTCCCCACTGAGAAACACTCAGTCTGATAAACTGCTTGGACAGTAGATCCTCCAACTGCACCTTCAACTCTCCCAACTCAAGAGGAGCCATACGGTAAGGTGCTATAGATATTGGCCTTATACCAGGAACCAAATCAATGGAGAAATCAATCTCTCTCTCAGGTGGTAGTTGCGTAATCTCCTCTGGAAATACATCCACGAACTCGCTCACCACCAGGATCTGCGACAGATCAACACTCGGCTTATCTTCTGTCACACATGAGAAGATATAGCCTTGAGCTCCTTCCCTTATCGCTTTGTGAGCTTGCAATATTGATATGAAAGAGGTGAAACTCGAACCAGCTCCATCAGAAGGCACAACAACCTTCTTGTTGCAACAATCCAACATCACGCCATACTTGGCCAACCAATCAAGAATGATCTCAAGGGTAGGCATAGCTAGGCAGTACAAATCAATCGTATACTCTCTACCAGCAAACTGAAACTACACATCCTTGCAGTACATGCTCACTCAACACTGCTCCCTAGAAGCAGTGATAACTTCCATAGGAGGAGAAAATCTGAACCTCTGCAGGTTCAGTCGTAATGCAGTACGATCCTCAATGAAAGAATGAGTAGCTCCAGAGTCAAACAAGACTCTCACATCATAAACATCGATCAGAATAGTACCTCTGAGTCAGGAGCTCTAGCTGCCTCTCTGGCATCCACTGTGTAAATCCGACATGCAGTGGGTGCTAGTAAAATAACTGAAGCGGCTATAACTCGACAGCCTGCCTACGAACACTCTCTAGCATAGCGGTCATGCTTGCCACATCTATAGCATACAAGCTGACCACTAGGGCACACTCCCCAATGATTTCTCCCACAAGTAGCACACTTGGGTCTGTCAACTGAATAAGAAACCCTCAAATCTCTGCCCTTGCCCTTCTCAGCTGGGCCTGGACCACTGGGTCTCCTTACCTCATGTCTCACAGAGGAAATAGGATGGTTGCCACTGCGCCTCCTAATCATATCCTCCACCTGGCTGTACTGTCTCACCAGGTTGTCCAAGTCTCGGGATCCACTACCAGCAATCTTCTCCTCAATGCTCTCTCTAAGTCCTCTTTGGAACTTAGCAGCAAGAACCTCTGCATCAGGTAGAGCCCTCTAGAAATGTGCATACTTAGCCAACTCATTGAACTTGGCCAAGTACTCATCCACTGACATCTGTCCCTGGACAAGGCTCTCAAACTCAGCCTGCTTCTGCTCTCTAGCATTTCTGGGAAAATATTTGTCTAGGAACTGGGCCTCAAAAGTCTGCCAGGTGATAGCCTCACCCTGGCCTCTCAGCAACTGTGAAGTGGTAACCCACCACTCATGCGCATCTCCTAAAACCAGATACGTAGCATAGAGAAGTCTCTGATGGTTTGGGCACTCCATCACTATATAGATCTTCTCTAATGCCTGCAGCCATCTGGTGGCAACAACGGGATCATATCCCCATGAAAAGCTGGAGGGTCATGCTTGCGAAAAGCAATGAGCATCTTTCCTCTAGTAGTTGTATCCTTCTCAGCCTCAGCTTAGAACAATCGATCCCCTCTATGGTGGCTAGGCCTATCAGAATGATGGCTACCTCCACCCGGGTGGCGACTACCCTCACCCTCATAGGTAGGTGGTGGAGAGGTCCTCTGTCCTATCTTCGCAAAGATCTCAACTCTTCCATCAACTCTTCATTGGCCTTCGTCAAGGCCTCATTTGCCTGCCTACTTGCAGCCAACTCATACTGCATAGCTGCCAAGGCATTTGTCACTAGGTCAGGCTGTGCATCAGCACCCGCCATCTCACTGTTGTTCTGGGTCCTCACCATGGCACTACACATGTCACACAAAGGGTGAGTTGATCAGGCTCACACTCAGTGACGACACATGCAATAGTCATAATGAACACCTAAAACAGTTGTGAATAACACACAAATTACCATACATAATGCTTCCCTAGGAAACTACTCTGATACCATAAAATGTAATGCCCCGTATGCATCCGATTCATTAACATTCATTTATGGTCGTTAAGTGCAATAATTAATCAAAGCTAATTAATCAATTCAGAAGCAAATCACAAAATTACATCATCAAACGTCATCGACAATAACATCTTTACATTATGTATGGGAAACTCTCATAATATACAATTAGAGGACCAATTCAGCCATATACATATATCTCAGTAAATGTATCTCAACAATGGTTGTACAAAATCAGAAGATATCAGATACCATGTCTTCCCTCAACATACATCAATATCTATCAAGATATACAACATATACATCAATATGTTCATCTTCCCTCTCGGGATACAAAATACAGGCATAACAAAACAATGAGCCAACATGCTCTCAAAATATATGCCTAAGGTTCACACAGAACCATATCCCTACTCGGGGCTGTTGCCCTGGGATCCTCCATCCGCTCGCTGCGCATCACCTGCAAAATATAATCCCCACACACGGGGTGAGATAAAATCTCAGTAAACTCAGGGTTCTTGGAGGTCTCTCCTCCCCCTAGTTCACTTCAATGACATATAACATCAAAATTGGCATCACACCATCTAGCCATCATGGCTTTCATAAAACACATCACATGTATATCACAACACAGGTGTCATTCCATTGGGCGCTACCAACATCAGGAATGCAACACATATATAATACATATATATACATCAAAGAGAAGATCATCCACTTAAGGGCACAGTCTCTCAATATATATCATTGCCTGAGGAAAGATCATCCACTGAAGGGTACAGTCTCTCAGGACTCACTCGGACATATATGGCACTTCCGAGAGAAGATCATCCACTGAAGGGCACAGTCTCTCAGGTTTTCTATTCATATAATTGACCACGAAGAGTTGTTCCACATTATTTTGGCTCTTCAGGAAGTCCATATTTAGTCTATTCTACTGGCCAGAGAATCTCAACAATCACACACATCATAGTGTACATCATATACATGTTCTCAATAAAAAGCAGTAACACACAATTTCAATACACATGTATCATGACATAAAATAATCATCACTCTCTCAGAGTATGGTGGAACACAGTTAATGGGAAACACTCCCAAGAACAAAGAACTTACCTGCTCTAAAAGCTACACTGGTTCTCCCGGCCTCGTGGCCGAAACCATCAACAATCTCTGTATCACGCCCTACATAAAAGCATATAAACAATCAATAATGATTCTCAACCGTTAGAATGAAAAGAAACAATATTCTTTTCCATTTAAACCTCTTTTCTAAGCTATAAGGACTAGTCACCTAATCAGCGACTTACAGACCCCCAACAGGATCTATCTCGACCTAACCAAGGCACTAGAGTCTCTATAAGACTTTGCATAAGCCAATTCAAAAGAGTTCAATACTCTATCCATGCCAAATCTCAATGATTATCAAGGTGGCTACAACAGTTACTTCAACACATTTTCACCATTTATATAGTCTCCTGAACACATTTTATAAAAGCACATAGGCTCATATATCACAATATCATCAATCTAACCAACATTCTTCCTACTCATATATTTCTCAGAACCAAATTCCAAAGTCCATAAAAATCATACTTCAAGGTTAAACCTTCATCAGAACAAACTCCTGATCATACTTTTCTAAAGAACTCAAGCCTAATTTCAACTCTAACTCAAATGGGTTATTATTCACCTCAAGAACAAATTCTTAAATAATCGGTAAAACTTGAGTTTCTTACCTCTAAATCGACAAGGAATGCTAGAGGATATCTTCTCCAAGCTTGAACGTCCTTAAAACGCCTTCTTAACTCCTCAGAATCAAACTTTGTGAAGTTTCCTGGAGAACTTGATTTCTCCGTTTGATGATTTTCAGAGAAAAGTGATGATGAAATCTAGTTTATTGAATAGTTCCTTTCAACTTTCATGTTGGGTGTGAAGGGTTTTGGTCAACGGTTGGGTAGTTATGAAGCTTCTCACACTCGTCAATGGCAGAAGTAGAGAAAATGAAGAAGGGATGAAGCTTTTTGAAGAAAGAGAGAGAGAAGGGTCATTATAGTGTCATAGCACATAATGAAATAGACAAATAAAAAATTCCGTTGAATAAAATATGCAAGAAAAAATACTAGATCATAGGGGGTGCATAAAAAGAGAGAAGGGAAAGATTCGTTTGGGTTGAAATAGGAAGGAAAGAAGGGAGAACAAGGGAAATGGGTGTTAGAAAGGTGGGGGACAGGTACACATTGAGGGAAGAAGAGGAGTGGGGTGAGGAATTTGAAATTAGAGTTTGATTAGCAAAATTCTTATAAATTATTGATTCATCTTGTATCTAATATATATACACTCATGATTAAATCATTTTTTGAGAAATATTTTTTGTGCCAACAATTATTATTTATTATGTATTTTAAAAATTTAGTGTTTGATGAGTATGTACTTTTAATATAAAAGTTTTTAACACTCTCAACAATTAAAAATTATGTTTAGCATCACTTTCAAGATTGTTATTATCAAACCAGTCAATAAACTAATAATTATTTTTTGGTCATCACAACACATGTAAAGTATCTATTAGATTTATTGATAATTATTTTTTGGTCATCACAGCACATGTAAAATATCTATTAGATTTATTGATAATTATTTGTTTTCCAAAAATCTGGCTGAATATATGATATATTCTTCCAATTAAGTTTTTACTAGTTGCAAGACTTTAAATTGGAGACTTAAGTTATGTAATAACTATGTCCCATGTCTCAGTCAACGAGTTTTAGAACGAATTCATGTTCTACAAATTTGCACCTTATTGTCAGCCTTCTTGATAATGAATCTTAAGAGAGTCTTTGAAAAACATGCACCCTAGATTTCATATAATTTACATTATATATTCTAAATTCTAAATATTGAAATATTAAGCTATGAAAACTTGCATAGAAAAGGATTTGAAAGGGAATAAGCGAGATAAGAATCAGAATAGGTGCACAACCTCTTCTTTACTTATTTTTTTTTATTAATGCGATTATGCCAATTAAATTCTATATATATTAAATAAGAAACAAGATATTTGTAATGGAGCATAGTCCAATGCATACCGATGGACAATAGCTTGCAAACAAGAATATAAAGGGATTCCCCCCCCCAAAGTCTATCTTGCGATACGTAAAAAGTGAATATATTCCATGAATATAAGTCGTGATTTAAGAATTAAGATAAAAATGCTCAAGCTAGTTGCACAATTTCATATCACTAAGGAGATCGAAGAGAGGGAGAAGAGAGTCTGGGAGGGATACGTTACACTTATTATGTGTATTGTTTCAAAATACCTCAGAAGTAGCTCACTAAATCAAGGATCTAGTGATTAACATAATTACTTGTTTTAGAAAATTAAGTCAACATCGATCGATGTTTTTTTGTCTCTTTGAATACATTAGACGATTCACATAAAATATAATTATAGGATATCGTTCACTGTATAACAATAAAATAAAATGTGAAAGATTCATAGCCCACTCAACATAATATTATAATTTAAGTATAGTTTGATATCTCCCTGTAGATTGTACTTGAGCTTTATATGAATAAAAATCAAAATAAAACTAAGTGTGAAGATATAAAGTTAAAATATAATTTTTTTCCTCTATTTTTTAAAATTTATGATTTTAATCTTTTTAATTTTTAATTAAGATATTTTATTTTAAAAAAAAAATTGACAATTTCAATATTTTTTAATTGAGATATCTCATTCCCAAATTTTAGAAACTTTATGATTTTAGTCCCTTTTGTCTATTTTAGACTTGATTGTGTACTTTTTTAACTCTTTTTAATAAATTAAATTTGTGAGTAATTAAATAATTTAAAATATATATTTTTCACGTGGATAATAAATAAGATAATTGTTAATCAACATCTATATAGTATATATATCAACGTTTGAAATTAATCACAAAAATTAAAATCACTAATTTTTTAAAAATAAAAAATAAATTGTCTCAACTAAAAAATAAAATACTAAAATTACCAACTTTTAAAAATAAAAATAAAAATAAAAAATTTCAATTAAAAAATAAAAAGATAAAAATTATATTTTAGTCTATATATAACGTGCAATATATATACTCATCAACGAGCAAATCATTAGTTTATATTTATTTGATTCAGTGTACGTGTTGACACTCTTTGAAAGTTGCAATTCGTGTGAATTTGCACACATTTGTTTATACGAGTAGAGATGTTAAAATGGGACAACTCACACCCACTTAGCCATATCCCATGTGGGTTAATGCTGAAAGGCCTATAAACCTACGAGGCCCTATGGGTTAAGACCAACTTATTGGCCTCAAATTTAAAAATCTGACCTCAGGCTAAGTTGAAGATTTTCTTGTCCAGTTTGGCTCGTCAATATTTTCATTCAAACTTAAGTTTTCACGTTTATATATGATTATAACTTAACAAAATCAATTGATTATTCAATTAAGTCTGTAGTGTTGAATGAATCACTATAATCAACAATCTTATTCCCCCTCCTCATTGGTATATTCATCTCTTCAGACATCTTATTAACACAATATTTCATGTTTATATATAAATAAAATAGATAAACAAAATAAAACAATATCAAAAATGAATTTTTATAACGATATATATCATTGTCTAAAAATAATTTCTATAACGATAAACATAGTTTAGGAAATTACTTTTCATAATTGGTAAACATTATTCCAGAATGTCATTTATGGTAGTCATAAACAAAAACTGAATTCAAATTATTTGAACGTACCTTAACAAGTCCACCAATTATTTACAAGCACACTTATTTGAACAAAGAAGACCTAGAGTTGGGAGGCATGTTGGAGACATGAAGTTGAGAGGCTAAAAACACATTCAAAATTGTTGATGATCAAAACAATGAGATGAAAAAATGAAGTTTGATTTACATTGTATAATAGATAGAGTTAGTGATAAAGATACCTTGAAACGCAATGTCCCATGGAGGAAAACGAACAATATTACATATAATTTTGATGAAAAGTATAGTACTATATAATGAATGAGGGTGAAGATGGAATTAAAATTAATTTTTAAAGAACAATAAGAAAAATATGAAAATAAAATTTTAAAGAATAACAGATATGGGGGTGTAAAATAAGGGTTTAAAAGGGGGCAAGGTGTGTACTTAATAAAAATAGGAGGTGTAATTGCAAGTTCCTAGTTTAGGGTTTGATTAATACAACTTGTTGGACTAATTGTGTGGCCCAACAAAAAGTTCGTTCGTTCATGGGATTATACTTTATCCAATGTTGACTATTAAAAGCTTTTTAGATAATAAAAAAAAATGAAACTAGAATGAGTTGACAATAATGACTAATGGATATTTAATATTGCTTGACAGACATTTATTTATTCAATTACTTGGCAATATGGTAGCTTGTGAAATTATACTACAAATCTGAAGCGTGGCCTTTACACCATGCATAAGGCCAAACAAGGATATGCAAGAATCTTCTCAAATCCCACTAACTTTTCAAATGAGCTTTTTCAACATTAACAAAAACCAAGAACCTTTGAAGCTCCATTCCTTTTCAAATTTTCTATACAATTTTCTCCTAACAGTAATTTACTTTGGTCAGAAGCTTTCTTCCTTTGCTCTTAGCTACATGATTGGAAGACTCTTCCAATAAACAACCTTTCTTTTATCAGTGATTTTGCCTTACTAGTTAAATAACATTTGCTAATTAAAGATAGCTTTATCTAAGAAACACTTCAATTATTAACAATAAAATCAAGGATAATGCTTATTGACTTCTTGTATATATGTACATATACATGTTAAAGTGAGTCTGGAATTTGGACTGTTCAAAATAAATTATAATAACATGACAAGATATTATTTTAAGCGCAATGAGTAAATATTATACCGTATAATAATTTGTTTTTTGCTTCGGGTTATATATACCGTATAATATGATTCAAAACTAAATTTAAATATAATTAACATTTTAAATTTCTTTAAAAACAATTCTAGAAGCATCAATTATGCCGTCGAGTTTTTATTTTATTTTATTGGATTGCTAGTCAATATTGTTTTAATCTCGTAGATTTGGGTTAGGTTAGGTCTAAATTTTCAGCAACCTATGTCCAGGTCTATCATTGTATATATAACTAAACGAACCAAATTAGGCTTTTTGGAAATGTATTTTCTGGGCGTGTTTTACGGTCAAGTTGCTTTCAGAGGACCCAACTTCCAATTTCATTTTAAAATTTTAAAAATTTCGAAATTATACACCAATAATTTTATTAAATACTACAAAAACAATTAATTTCATCACATACAAGCGGATCAGAGCATTATTCACTTTAATGATTGACTTTATAAAATTTTACTTAGTTTAACTTTATAAAATGTTGCAAAATTTCATTAAATTTAGTCTTATTTCATTATTTTTTCCATAATCAATTACGAAAGATTAAATCCTGACGATATATTTTCTTACAAAGGAAAAAATTTAGAATTAGTTTTTTAAAACATAAGAACTCGTGTTCTTAAATAAAAACATATACTTAAAGATAAAAAAATTTCTAACGAGAGATTCGATTGTTTGTAAACCCATTGAGTCATAGAGTAATTTCGATGCATCACTGTTATTGATCCAAGAAAATTTTACACATTATAAAAATCGAATACGAATTCTCTTTCTAAATAAATTATTCCCATGTGTCAACCCTTTAGGTTATCTTTATCATTAGTTTGAAATTTGAGTTTGAGTTTTAGATAATTGATGTGCAGTTAATAACCACATTAATTACTCAAAAAGAATGTTTGTCAATCATAGTAATTATTTTATTTGACTCAAGGAAAGATATCTATAAAAGTAATCAACACATATATTATTTATTTTAGTTTATATTTGACCTATCTTTTCAGTATAAAAAAAATTACTGTATATTGGCTTAAATAAATTATTCTCATGATGTCAACCCTTTAGGTTATCTTTATAATTAGTTTGAAATTTGAATTTGAATTTTAGATAATTGATGCATAGTTAATAACCACATTAATTACTCAAAAAGAATATTTGTCAATCATAGTAATTATTTTATCTTACTCAAGGAAAGATATCTATAAAAGTAATCAACACATATATTATTTATTTTAGTTTATAATTGACCTGTTTTTTCAGTATAAAAAATTATTCTGTATTGGCTTATATAAATTATTCTCGTGGTGTCAACCCTAAAGGTTATCTTTATCATTAGTTTAAAATTTGAGTTTGAGTTTTAGATAATTGATGCGCAATTAATAACCACATTAATTACTCAAAAAGAATGTTTGTCAATCATAGTAATTATTTATCTAACTCAAGGAAAGATATCTATAAAAGTAATCAACACATATATTATTTATTTTAGTTTATAATTGACTTATTTTTTAGTATAAAAAAGTCACTCTGTATTGGCTCAAATAAATTATTCTCATGGTGTCAAGCCTTTAGGTTATCTTTATCATTAATTAGTTTGAAATTTGAGTTTGAGTTTTAGATAATTATGCACAGTTAATAACCACATTAGTTACTCAAAAAAAATGTTTGTCAATTATAGTAATTATTTTATCTGACTCAAGGAATGATATCTATAAAAGTAATCAACACATATTTTATTTATTTTAATTTATAATTGATCTGTTTTTTCAGTATAAAAAAATTACTCTATATTGGCTTTTATGACCTCT
>PYAF01006011.1:409594-439936 GCA_007407185.1 Glycine tomentella | reverse complement strand
TGTTTATTTTTAATCTCTCATTTATTTTTATTGCTTAAAATTAGTTCTTATTTTGTCAATTTTTAGTCTCTTATTTATTTTATATTTGGGACTAATTTTGTACAATAAAAATAAATGAGAGACTATGACTAAAAATTATTAACACAAAATTAATAAAAAATTAAAAGTTGTGAAAAATATTTTAAGGAATTAAAAATTATAATATGAAAAAACTTAAAGTACTGAAAATTTAATTTTATATATATATATATATAAAGGATCCTTGGATCCTAAGGATATCTAGACTCCAATTAGATCCATTCTTTCATCTAAACTGTTCTTTTATTAAAAAAAAAAAAAACTAAATAGTCGTTTATATAAACGAATTTCTTTTTCTTTATCATAGCATTTACGTCATCTCAGATTTCTCATGCATTTATGTCATCTCAACAATAACAGAATCCAAAATTTCTTGCATTTGACGCAAGAGAAAAGAGAAAATCATACGCAATTTTTTTCCTTCCGTTTTTCTTCGTTCATGCATTTTCTATATTCGGCATGTGTCGGGCGTACACCAGATCTGAATCATGTTTGTGGCCAGGGCATAGCCTTTAGGTTTCTTTGATGCAACCGGCTGGTGTTGGTAACCTCCACAACCCACTGGGGATAGCCGGTGGCGCCAAACCAGCTGCTAGAATTTGGAATCCGGTGTACGAGTGTTGGGTATCTTACGGCGACAAGCAACCAAACCCAACTTCCCTGGCTGCACGATTTGATTGGGCCACGTGTACACACGTGTTTCTGAATTGTTGATAAGAGAATTAATGTTATTCTTTTTATAATATTAATAATTGATGTGTATTATAAGTTTTTCTCAATCGTGTTTTTTCTCCTTGATGTGAATCCTTTTCATACATAACCAGTTTCTTCCGGTTAAATTGCACTTTTCAAGGAGAAAGTTTAAACATGTTCATAGTAGTATATCAAGAATAGGTATTTATCTTCATGTTAAAAAAAATAGATATTTAACTTACAATTTTATTATTTAACCTTTAAAGTTAATTTAGCAATGTATTTGACATTATAATGTATTTGGCATTATTTTTTTTCAAATATACTCATTACTCTGCATTCTCTCTTTCTTGATTATACACTTTATCGTATAATTTATTATATAAGTATCATTCTTCTAAATTTAACTACCAAGAATGTGTTTTACAATATATTTTAACTAATTTCTAGTATTTTTAATAGCTAAAAAAATTGTATAATTATTTGATAAATAATCTTTTTAATAACTTTTAGTGATTTTGAAACGATACTTGATTTATTTTTTTAATGCTAACTTTTTAAGTTTTAATTTTTTTATATTTATTTTATTTTTATCCTTAAATATTTATTAGATTTCCTTTTAAAAGTTATTTTTATTTAAGGTAAATTTTTATTATTTTTATCCTTTATGTAATATTATATTTTTCAGTTATTTCAATAGATAATTTTATCAAATTATTATTCAATAAGATAATTTTTAAACTTTTAGTTATCAATTAACTTTCTAACTTCAGACTAATTTTTTTAATTTATAATTAACTTTTCAGTTAGTTTTCTTTTTTTTACATGGAAATAGAAAAACAAAATACCTAAGGCGCTAACATAGTAGCCAGAGTAGCCACCATATCCAAGGCCTTGGAGTTTTGAAGTAATGCCCTCACAAAGGCAACAATATTTGTGCATGAAATAATACCTATTGAGGCAAGGCCCATACGCATCCACACCTTTCGAGCGTGAGGACAAGCTCAAATAATATGAAGAACTGCCTTCGAATCTGCAGAACAGCGCAAACAAGCATTGCTAAGAGACAAGTGATTCAAAAACTATTAGGATATGATCAATTTGTTATTTTGATATTAGAATAAGATTAGTTTCTGTTGTAACCTTGGTCAATATATTCGACATTTAACTCATCAAATGAATTCAAACTGCTAATTCAAAGCACCTCTTGTTATGGTATCAGAGTCATGACAACCTCCATGAATATGAGTCATGTTTCTTCCGCTTCCACAAGTATCTGATTGTTGTTATGGTATCAAGAGCTTGACGATCCATAAGCCTTTTTTTCTCTTTCTTCTTTCACCATGTCTTTTGCACCCATCCTCTACTGAATCATCTTCGAGATTTATCACTATGGCAGATTTTACTCCTGAAGTTCTTCAACACCTTATGTCATTGGTTGTCTCCTCTGCACCCTCAGTTGAAAAACTTACAGGACCTAAAGAGGAAGAGGACGATTGGAATGGGTGTTAAACATGAAAGAATGTACATCTAGTGCTCATCATTTGCATCTGTCAACGCCACCATTTTTCTTCTGCCTTTTTAGGTGGTTAAGCCATTTTTCTTCTACCTTTCAGGTGGTTAAGTCATTTATTTTTTGCTTCTGTCTTTTTAGGTGGTTAAGCCATTTTTCTTTTGCCTTTCAGGTGGTTAAGTCATTTTTTTGTTTCTGCCTTATAGGTGATTAAGCAGTTTTTTGCTTCTGTATTTTTAGGTAATTAAGTCATTTTTCTTCTTCCATTAATATGGTTAAGTCATTTTTTTCTTCTGCCATTTTAGATGGTTAAGCCATTTTTCTTCTGCCTTTTTAGGTGGCTAAGCCATTTTGCTTATGCCTTTCAGGTGGTTAAACCTTTTTGCTTCTGTCTTATGGTGGTTTCACATGTTTGCTTCTTTAAGAGGTTAAGCCTTGTGTTATGACTTCAGCTTAATGGTTAAGTTTGCATTTGTTGGCTTTGATCAACGTGCATCGCTCCTTAGCTCTTGGTGCGGAAAAAGTGGCGCAACAGTCTTACCTCAAATAAACTCAAAGGTGGGTTATTGTCAACCCTCAAATCAAATGCGGAAACGTAATCAAAAAACACAAAAGGGAGCGAGAGAGACAATCACACAACAATTTGTTTTACGTGAGAAAACCTTCCCTGAATATGGAAAGGAAAAACTCATGGGACACTAGTCCAAATCAAATATCCACTATAATTGGGAATTGTTACAATGAATCAAAACACACCAATGTGGTGGTACACTCAACCTCTCCAACAATGATGATAATCAACTCTCAAAGTGTTTCACTCTGATCACTCAAAATATGCAGGCACGCAGGCATGCTCACTCAAATATGCAGGCACGGAGACTTGCTCAACAATAGCACTCAAGACTGTCACTTGAGGCTCTCAAATATACGGAGACTCTCTCACACTCAAATCTTCCTCGACGTTTGTGCCGTTTGTACTCTCACGTCTCTTTCTCTGGTCTTTTTTTAATTTTACCCTGAACTAATGTTTTTACAGTGGGAAATTAAGTCTGGAATATTAAACCCCTCAAATGGGCTTGGGCCAGCATTGAAGGAGTAAAGTCCAACAATTCTCCCCCTACTACTTCAATGCGATAAATCAAATACAACCCAGCATCTTCAATGCGACAGGTTCAACTCAGCCCGGCATCTTCAACTCTTCAAAACAACTCGGCTTCTCTATCGCGCGTGTTTGACACAACTTGTCAATGCGACAAGTGTATCATCAACCCGGCTTCTTCAATGAGACGGGTTCACCAACCCGGCACCTTCACAGCAATCTTCAAATTTCCTTGCTGATACCGGCTTGGTCATCATATCCGACCAATTTTGGTCTTGTGCACTTTGGCAAGTCCGAGCTCTCCATCTTCCACCACATCCTGAATCCAATGGTATCTCACATCAATATGCTTGGAACGGGAGTGATAAGTCGAGTTCTTCGCCAGATGAATGGCGCTCTGATTGTCACACTTCAGCTCGTACTTGTCCTGTTCATGGCCGAGTTCCATGAAGAACTTCTTCATCCACAACATCTTCTTGCTTGCCTCAGTCACGACAATGTACTCGGCCTCGGTTGTCGAGAGTGCCACAGACTTCTGCAATCTTTATTGTCAAGAGATTGCTCCTCCAACAAATCTCATCAGATATCCGGTCATCGACTTCCTTAAGTCGGAATCTCCCCCTAAATCAACATCTGAGTAACCTTGCAACTCGGCTTCACCATCTCCAAAATGGAGGCATAAATCGGATGTGCCTTTCAAGTACCTGAAGATCCACTTTACTGCTTCCCAGTGCTCTCTGCCGGGGTCTGAAAGAAATCGGCTCACCATTCCAACTGCAAACGCCAAGTCGGGTCTAGTGCAAACCATTGCATACATCAAACTTTCGATGGTGGATTGGTACGGTATCTTCTGCATCTCATCTCGGTTTTCATTAGACCTCGGACACTGCTTCTTATTCAGCTTCAAGTGTCCAGCCAGGGGAGTGCTAACTATTTTGGCCTTGTCCATGTTGAATCTCTTCAAAATCTTCTCAACGTATTTCTCTTGACTTAGCCACAGTAGCTTCTTCTTTCTATCCCGGATG
Organism: Glycine tomentella; assembly: GCA_007407185.1. Lineage (NCBI taxonomy): Eukaryota > Viridiplantae > Streptophyta > Magnoliopsida > Fabales > Fabaceae > Glycine > Glycine tomentella. The sequence continues at coordinate 435,528 of PYAF01006011.1, read as the reverse complement.
ATCTTGATTCCAAGAATATGCTTCGCAGGGCCGAGGTCCTTCATCGCAAAGGACAAACTCAATGCCTTCTTCAATCCGACAATCTTCATCTTATCTTGCCCTACAATCAACATATCATCAACATAAAGCAGCAAAGTCAGGGAATCTCCAGTCTCATACCTCTTCACAAATACGCAGTGGTCGGCTTCAGTCTTCATAAACTTGTGCCCATTCATGAAAGATTCAAATTTCTTGTACCACTGCCGAGGTGCTTGTTTCAAGCCCTAGAGACTCTTCTTCAGCTGGCATACCATGCCGTCACAACCAGGAGCTCGAAACCCTTCAGGTTGCTCCATATATATCTCCTCCTCCAACTCACCGTGAAGGAATGCGGCCTTCACATCCATCTGTTCTACCTCAAGGTCCATCGAAGCCGCTATGGCTAACACAGTCCGGACCGATGTCAGCTTCACAACAGGAGAGAAGATTTCTTCAAAATCAACACCTTTCTTTTAATTGTAACCTTTCACTACAATCCGAGCTTTGTATCTCGGCTTTTGCCCTTTCTCTTCAGGTTTGATTTTATACACCCACTTGTTCTTCATAGCTCGTCTTCCTTTAGGCAACTCGGTCAACTAATAAGTCTGATTCTCATGCAGGGAATTCATCTCGTCCTGCATTGCCTTCAACCATTCTTCTTTTTCTGAGCTCGTCATGGCCTCATCATAACTCTGAGGTTCACCATCTTCAGCAATGATGGCGTATTCATCAGAAGATTACCTTGTAGAAGGTCTTCTGTCTCTAGTGGGGTATCTCGGCTGTTCTTTTTCAGTCGCTTGAGAACCCGATGCATCACGGTTCTCCACCTTAACTCGGACCTCAGTATTTCGGTCCTCATCAGCTTGTTGCTGGTCAACATTTCCTTCCTCGGGCTCTACCTCTGCTTCAACTCGGATAGGAAGGACGGGTTCTTCACATCGAACAGGAACCCGAACTTAGGGCTTCAAGATGTCATGAATTGTCTCATCTTCATGAAATATTACATCTCGGCTTCTCACTATCTTCTTGTTGATCGGATCCCAAAGTCTGAACCCAAACTCGGTTTTCGACGAACCGAGGTAAATACATTCCTTAGTCTTTGCATCGAGCTTCGCCCTTTCATATTTGGGGACATGCACAAAAGCTCGACATCCAAACACCCTCAGGTGGTCATAGGTTGCTTTCCGACCTGTCCAGACTTCTTCCGGAATGTCTCATTCAAGTGGTCTTGATGATGACAGATTGATCAAGTCAACAACTGTCATGACGGCCTCTCCCCAGTATGCTTTCGACAATCTGGCATTGGATAGCATACTCTGGACCTTTTCTCCAATAGTCCAGTTCATCCTCTTAGCAAGTCTATTCAACTGCGGAGTCTTGGGAGGTGTTTTCTCAAGTCGGATATCGGCTTCTCTACAGTAAGCTTCAAAGGGACCCCGGTACTCACCACCATTATCTGATCGAACCACTTTCAACTTCTTGTCGATCTCCCTTTCCACCATAGCATGGAACTCTTTAAAACATTGGAGTACCCGGTCTTTAGTCTTCATCAAATAAACCCACACCTTGCGGGAATGATCGTCAATGAAAGAAACAAAGTACTGAGCTCCTCCAAGCGATCTCTCTGACATGGAGCAAACGTCAATATAGACGAGGTCTAGAATTTGTCTTAGTCTCCTGGGTTGATCCGGTCTCACAAACGAAACCTGGTGTTGCTTTCTAGCTAGGCAATGTGTGCAACTCTTCAACACTTGGCCCTTCAACCCGGTCAATAGTTCTTTCTTCTCCAAAATCTGGAGTCATTTCTCGCTCATGTGACCGAGGCGCTTATGCCATAACTCCAGGCTCTGTCCATCCCATATGGCATTGGTTTCTCCACCAATCGTCCTTCCTTGCATCACATACAAGGAGCCTTCTTTCTTACCTCGGGCCACAACCAAGATTCCCTTGGTCAGCTTCCATCTTCTTTCTCCAAAGTAGTTCACTGACCCGGCATCATCTAGCTTTCCAACCGAGATCAAATTCAAACGCATGTCAGGTACATGCCTCACATCCTTCAGCGTAACCCGACACCCTGTATCTGTGGTCAGGGTTACATCTCCAACACCAACAATCCTGCTGGTCACCTGATTTCCCATCTTCACGACACCAAAATCTCCCTTCCTGTAAGCAAAAAAGAATCCCTCATGTGGGGTGATGTGGAACGAGGCACTGGAATCAATAATCCAGGTGTAATCATCATGGGCAATGTTCAACATTTCCTCACTAAGGAGGAATATCTCAGAATTTGGGTTAGTAGCCACAACAGTCCTACAAATCGTAGTTCAAACGAGGACCTGCAAGAAGATTACCCTTCTAAAGAATTTATAACAACTCAACACTCAGCTACTAAGTGTAGGAAACAAATCAAGAAGGACTAAACTATTAAATCTATTACTTTTTGTTTAGTAATATGGTTCTAAATGTAGTAGTTGTAATGATTTTCTTTTGCCAACTAAGTGTTGTTCTATAACAATGAAACAATCCTCACTCACACCTAATAGACATAACTAATTTCAGGTATTATTATATATGCTCTTTTACACTTTTAACAAATTACAATATTATATTGTTTGACTATCAAGTGTTAGAATTTCATTACTAAAACAAATATTGCAGTTAATGTTCCAAACTATGAAAATCCTTATTTAAAACACATTATTGAAATTATTCAATTAATACAAAAATCAACATTATAATTAAAGTATATGAGGATAAGAATGTATATCCAATAATTTAATCAATCAATATTTGTTTTATTGTTAGCACTGGATTCCCTTATTTTCCAAGGTGATAGTTAGTAACATTAGTAATTTTGTAAGGTGATATTTTACTTTTGGGAATTGCCTTTTATTTGTTATGGTCTTATGTTGTTGGAGAATCTGATTTCATATACACTACAAGAAAAATAACAACACAAGATGTTCCAGAACAACCTATAAACTTTCAAATGCTATATAACCTTGGGAGAGTGCACAAGCTTTTATTTATATAACCTAAGCTTTTATTTATATAACTTTGATAGAAGGAAGAGGACACAATATACTTTATGAAATAACATTGTTTAAAAATAACATATCTAATTACTTTATTGCTACAAACTTAAATTAATTATTGAATGTATAACTTTTACAAATTTACATCAATTACTAAGTTCCAAATTCTTCCCTTTATATTAATTAATGTTTCATTTTCCTAATATATTATCATATAATTAACCAAAACTAAAATGAAACAAAGCAACACAAATCACGACAGCCCGTGCGTATGCACGGGCTCTACACTAGTTTTATTTTAAGAAGAATTCTCACTTAACATACACTATTTTTATTAAAGTAAAATTGGTCCAAGGACACAGTTTTTTTGTCTTTTATGAGACCAATTTTTTATTAAAAAATGTAATTGCTTTTAACTTACATTCTTAATTTCTTATAATTATTGATTGATATTTTTTATTTCATTTAATAAATACGTTACGACAAACGAATAAAAGTTAACAAATTAGTAGTTTTTTTACTTGTAAAAGTAAAAAACTTCCACTGTCATCATAACACAGAATTGTAACAGTTATTATTTTGGTAAGTTACAACAATTTAGAGGCATCAAGGACAAAACATTTGTGGAGAAAAATTAAGAACATTAGGTTTTTGCAATGGCTTTCTTCTTCTTCTTCTTCTGTTGCTTGAGTAACTGTCCTGTCAGGTGGATCACTTCTTCTGAATAAAGAGCCATTCATGAATTCATTCCCACGAGTACAAGAATTATTAAAACCGTGTTTCACGCGCCTTCACGCGCGCGTGGACACTGACTCGGCTCTAAACTGTTTCAGGCTTTTATCCTATTTGGTCCTGCTGCTTCCCAGTTCAAAAGCGCTTTTCAATTGAAGGCCCTCTGCGCTTCCTCAGTTCCTCTCTCTCTCTCTCTCTCTCTTTCTTCTTCAATCATTTTTACTTTTTTAAAAATATATAGATACAATATGTTATCCAATACTTAAAAAAGAATATAAAAAAATATAGATTCAATATAATTTTATAATATGATAGAAATAGAAAAAATAAAAATATTAATAAAATATATAAAATTATAAATTATTCATGTATTATAAAAACTATATTCCTGTTCCTTTGAATAGTGAAAACGGCGTTAACTGTATACCGTTCCATGTTTTAAAATTTGCAGAAGTTTATGCGTAATTTAATATGATTTGTTTTGTCTTGTGGGTTAGTTGCCTGGATTAAAAAATAAACAAATGCAAATTCGATCTAGTGAATAATTTCTATATTTTTATGAAATATATTTTATATAGTTTTTACATTTATGATGACTTACCTATCTATGTGACTTACCTATTTTTGTGATACATAGGATAGAAAAAATGAAATAATATAATAATATTTGATCGAATAAGATTATTATGAATTATAAAATTTTCTTTTTAAATATTTAATGTAATAGATAGAGTTGTTAAAATATGTTCAAATCTATCAACCAATTTAATTCGGATTGGGTCAAAAAGGGATAAATTTTTGTAATTATTTATAAAATTTGATCCGTTCTACTTACGATCCAGACCATCCGAGTTGACCTACTTAACCCACTAAAAAGTAACATATTAATATTTTGTAAATTTTTTTAAGACTTTAATGTGTTTTGTATATTTAACTAAAAATAAAATAAAATTCACCTAAAATACACTTTAGTATTTTGTAATATTGTTCAACATTATTTTGTTTAGTATTTTCTTTAAGACTATTTTTAAAAATTTTGTTATCATAGTTATAGACTTCTAACTTGTGGTAATATGTATAGTTGTGGTGTGTGGATAATAGAAGATTTAATTTAACTAATATTTTTTTAAAAAAATAATTTTTTTGTTGAATTTTCCTTTTTTAAAAAATAAAAAAATTATTTTATTTTAAGTGGGTTGGTGGACTAACCTGTTTGACTCACAGCTCGTGTTGGACCAATCTGGATCACTTTTTTTTGAAATAAACTTTAAGTGGATCAGGTTGGACTAGTCCATTTAAGCGGTGGGTCGGATGATAGCTTTAATAATAAAATGTCCAAGCCTCAAACTCGATATTTCTTATTAAACTGAAACATTGACATGTTATTATCTTTGATCGCATTAGTGGAAAAATTCTTAACTTAATTGAAGGTATTGATCTAGATTTTATATAAAAAAATGTAACTGTATTAGAAATTTAGGGAGAAATTTTTATCATATGACAATTTTATTCAAATTAATTTTAATTAGTTACATGTTACAATTTAATATTCAAATATTTGTATTTTCAGATTAAAATGAAGAAAATTTAAATTTGACTTCCTAAAAGGTTACAATAAAGTGATTAAATCACTCACCTTTTATAAAAGTCTATTTGATTATAAAAATGTTAAATTTTAAGCCATATAAAAACGACCTCTTTAATTAAACATAAATTATATTTTTTTGCTAGCGTTATCATTACTAAATTTAATATTGTATCAAAGTCATACATTTGTTTATCGGCTAAATTATATGTTTGATAATTTATGTTTTAGTTTTTGTTTAGTTTGATTTTTTATGTTTAAAAATTCTAATTTAATCCTTTTATGTTTTTAAAGTGAGTTAAAATGATTTTTAATGAATAATTATTTTTCAATTTTGAGATACAATTTTGAATTCTCTTTTGACTAATTAGAAAAGTAAAAAATATTTCATTAGATTCATTAACATGAGAACTATGGAATCCAATGATATACAAAACAAAGAGAGTGTCAAAAATGACAAAGATCATGTAAAAATGAGTCTCATAAACAACTGAAAAAAATTAATATTAGATTTTTTGATTGTTAGTTGGATTCACTTTTCAGGTGATTTTTATTATGTTTATCGCTTTTTTTTTATTCAAACATTATTAGTGACCGATCTAAAAGTTTTATCTTTTAGAACAGTTGTTAATTATAAAATCTGATCTTAAAAAATTAACTTTTTAAATTGACTGTTAAAAAGTTATAACTTTATATATCAATTGTATGGATAATCGTCATTTAAGGGATCTAAAATATCAATTTTAGTTAATCTAAAAGGTCTTTTATATAACAGTGATACATCTTTATAATCAGTTTATTTGGTTAAAAATGAAAATGATGTATTGTGAAAGGTATGAAATTTTTCTTTCATTAAATTTGGCTTGGAAAAACAATTTAGTTGAGTTTGTGGTGAGAAAATGACAAAAAATGCTAAAAGTAAATAGAATCAGCACAGTGTTAATTTTAGTGCATATTTCGAATTAGGTGGAGTTTGAAAATTTAACATAAACTTAATTTTATAAAATTAATCTGTGTAAAAAGGTTACAATAAAAAAAAATATGATTCTTTAAATCAAAAGAAAAAATAAACATTATGATAGCATTGATAAAAACATTTTTGTAAGTAACTATGAATATTAATATATATTGAAATACTATTAAAGTAATAAAAATAGATTTTGATTTAGATTATAAAATTATTTTTTTATTAATTTACATTTAATTCAAGTTTTATTACAAAATCAACAAATTATTACTTTTATATTTGGAAGCTAAAACTGTAGTTTTAATGTAAGGATTTTTTATCACGTGCTTGCACATGTTTTTTTTACAGGAACTTTGCACATGTTAAGTTTTATTAATAATATCAGTTAACTAATCAAAATAATAATTTATTATTTTGGAATAATAATAAATATCTTTATTATCTTTTTTCTTTATCTATTTTCCTATAATTTCTCTCATTCTATATATTTTATTGAGAGATTACGTTTATTTTTTTATAAAAGATAATTATGATCACGTCAAATATAATTATTTCTAAACATTTAAAGGAAGAAAGCTTAAGCGGAGAGAGAAAAAAAAAAAGACAATGAGAACATTAATGTTATTATTCAGAAGAATAATAAATCATTTAACTTAATATTATGGAATCAGTTAACATGTACATGCAACATGCACATGTTAAGAGTTTTAATACACTCATAAGTTTAGAAATTTTATTGGTTTTTTTTGTAATTTAAAAAACTAATTTGATTTTTTAATTTAAAAAATATATATCTTTTCCCTTTATTATATTTTATTTTACCCTTATATCATTTGTCTCTATTATTATATTTACCATTGTTATCACTCCTCCATAACCACATCACTAGTATAAAACTCTATCATTATATCTTTTTTTATTATTTTTTTAAGGATAAATAGTCATTTTTGTCCCTGAAATATGAAAATTCAAATTTTAGTTATTGAAAGTGAAAAAGTACCACAAATTCATTCATATGTTAACTTCTGTCATTTACCGTTAATGAAATAGCATATGTGACACATTGATGAACAAATTTGTCGGTGATCTATACATTCAGAGACGAAAATGATTATTTATTCAAATATAATTTAATTTTCATCTTCTCCTACTTTTTTAATAGTTGTAAACATAAAATTACAATAAACACTTAAAAAAATAGGAAAACAAATATAAGTTAGAATAAACATAATAATAAGTATAATATTGATTAATAAGTATAATATGTCTGTTACTTTGAAATTTCTATTTGACGATATTAGGTAGTGATAAAATCAAGTTGGATCTCATTTTTTTGTAAGGATTAACTTAATGATTGTGCATTTTTGTTTGAGTATCATATTTTTGATAAGATACTGTCACATTAGAAATTTCAGAGCAATAGAAAGATTATACTTATTAATCAATATTTTGTTTATTATTATGTTTGTTCTAACTTATGCTTGATTTCCTATTTTTTTAAGTGTTTATTGTAATGTTATGTTTGGAACAATTAAAAAAGAGAGAAAAGATGAAGATTAAATGGGTAAATAGTCATTTTCCTCCATGAATGTGTAGAGCGTTGACAAATTCTATAATCAATGTGTCATGTAGACTCTTTCATTAACGGTAACAGACGAAAGTTAACGGATGAATGAATTTGTCACACTTTTTCCACTTTTAGGAACTAAAATTTGAATTTTCATCTTTCAAACACGAATTTGTCAGCACTTTACCCATTCAGAAACGAAAATGACTAATTATTTTATTTTTTTAAACTCATATTTTTTGTCATAATTATTATTATCACCTCCACCAATATTATTTTTGTCCCCTTCACCACCACTATTACAACATCGATAGTGATGATTGAGGGGATAACAACAATTATGATAGATGACAATGACAATATACACTAATAGTGATGGTAGATGTGACAATAGTAATGACGATATAGTTATAATGAGAACAATGACAAAACAGTTACAATAATAATGGAGGGGATATTGATTATAATGATGTTAGTGACAATCACAATAATAATGACAGAGATAATATAAATAATGATATTAAATAATAAATTTTAAAAAAATAAAAAAGATATATGATTTAGAAGAAAAGATAATGAAAGAGATAATTTATTTATTTTTATATTAAAAGATTAAATTAAAATTTCAAGATTATAACAAAAACAATAAAATTCCTAAACTAATGAGTGTAATAAAACTTCTAATAAATGCATGCATATACACAGACAAATATTAGCCAAACCTTTTTTTTAATAAAACAAAACTTCATACAGATTATTTTATTTGCACGTAAGATTTAATTCAACAGATTCATAATTTTATTTTATTTTTAAGTCAATAGATTCATAATATATTTGAGTTTTGCCATATTTACAATTCATAAATTAATTAAAATTTATTACTAATAAATTTTATAATTACAATATCAGAAACATCATCTAATAACACGTTTCAAAGCAAAATCAAATAAATATGTTAATCCAAGGGCACCTACAAATATCGAAAATATAAAAAAAAAACAAAATAAAAAAAAAACATGAGTCATTGATTAACGCAATCTCCATCTTAACAACAACTAACGCTTTATCAGATTTTCAATTTACATTGATTTTTGAGAAGTTTCACAACAACAACAACAATGCCAAATCCGCACTTTATCCGTTCTCACACGCGCCCCATAGTTAGCGTGCCCGCTTGCCTCACGTCGTGGATTGCCAAGAATTCAAGTTCGTTATTAAATAATAACAACAACGCACACTCTCTAATCACCGCTGAATCTCCCAATCCACAACAAATCAACGGCCCGATCTCAATGCGTACAAACTCTGATGCGAAACATTCCACACTCGTATTTTAAACCCCCAAAAATAGGAATAATATCATAATATAATATTAATTATAATAATTAAAAAAACCCTTTGCCATGCCATTCCCCGTTATATGCATAAGAATCATTTCAACCCCATAAGAAGCATCACACCACATAACCAAAACACCCACACACTCTCTCTCTCTCTTTTTCTGTTTTCTTTCTCTTTTTCTGTTTTCTTTCTTTGATGCGTTTCTACAAAAACACAACCTTTTAATTGTTATTTTTTTTCTTTTGCTCCTTATTTTCTTCGCCGAATCCTAGAATGTCATCGCCGGGGTTCCCTGGCGGTGGTGGTGCGTCGGAGTTTTTCGCTGGAGCGGGTGGTTTCGGCGGCAGATCCATCCCGGGGGCCACCATGAACAACTCCAACGCCGCCGCTTCCGCCACCATCAACAACCTCCACCCTCTCTACCGAACCCAACAACAACAACAACAACAGAACCTTCCCGCAATGTTTCTAGATCCTTCCTCGCAGATCGCCCAACGCCAAACACCAACCTTCATCGGCAAACGCACCCTAACCGAATTCCAAGCCTACAATCAAACCAACAACAATCCCAACCACGTCCTCTCGAACCTCCTGCTTCGCTCCGTTAAGCCCCGAACCAGTTTATACCACACCTCTATGGACTTTCCTGTTCCCGAATTGCAAAACCAAAACCTCTATGCCAACCAAACGCAGCGTTTTGGTGTTCCGTTACTTCACCATCTTCGTCCTCAGCCCATTAATCTCCCCAACAACGGGCCCATGCCCATGACAGGCCCAAATTTCGGTTACCGGAACTCGAATTTGGGCTTACCACAGAACCAGAACCGGGTTCGTGTTTCTCTTCCTGTTTCTGTTCCGGTTCAGGTTCACTCATCTGAACCGGAAAAGAAGATCATGGACCACAGGCTTCTGGAATTGGAGAAGCAGCTTCTGGAAGATAACGACGACGAAGGAGAAGCCGATGCTGCGTCTGTGATAACCACGAGCGAGTGGTCCGAGACATATCAGAATTTAATCAGTCCCGGTCCGGTTCAGAAACCTGTTTTGACGACGACGTCGCCGACTTCTTCCACGACGTCGTCCACTTCGTCTGCTTCCTCCGTGGCTTCACCTGCTTCCGGATGCTCCAAGCAAACGCTCATGGAAGCCGCATCCGCAATTGTTGAAGGTAAACACGATGTTGCAGCGGAGATCCTAAACCGGTTAAACGGTGTGAACCGGAGTGATAGGTTAACGGATAGCATGGTTTCGGCGTTGAAATCTAGGATGAATCCGGTGGAGTATCCTCCACCGGTGGCGGAGCTTTTCAGGAAGGAGCACACCGATTCGACTCAGATGCTGTTGGAGAACTCGGTGTGCTTCACGGTAGGGTTCATGGCGGCGAATCTCGCGATTCTGGAAGCCGCATTTGAGGAGAAAACTGAGAAGAGCAGGTTCTGCGTGGTGGATTTTGAGATTGGACAGGGGAAGCAGTATTTGCACCTCCTCAACGCGCTCTCGGCGCGTGGACAGAACGCGGCGGTGAAGATCGCGGCCATAGCAGAGAACGGAGGTGAGGAGAGAGTGCGCGCGGTGGGAGACATGCTGAGATTACTCGCAGAGAGGCTGAGGATCGGGTTCGAGTTCAAAATCGTCGCGACTCAGAAAATCGCCGAGTTGACTCGCGAGTCGCTGGGATGCGACGCGGACGATGTTCTCGTGGTGAACTTCGCGTTCAAGCTGAACAAGATTCCCGACGAGAGCGTCTCCACGGAAAACCCTCGTGACGAGCTTCTTCGGCGCGTGAAACGACTCGCGCCGCGCGTGGTGACGGTGGTGGAGCAGGAGTTGAATGGGAACACGGCGCCGTTTTTGGCGCGCGTGGCGGAAACACTGTCGTATTACGGCGCGTTGTTGGAGTCCATTGAGGCCACCACGGTGGGGAAAGATAACAACATTCACAACTCAGACCGAGTCAGACTCGAGGAGGGACTGAGTCGCAAATTGCATAACTCGGTGGCGTGCGAAGGAAGAGATCGCGTGGAACGGTTCGAAGTGTTTGGAAAATGGCGCGCGCGTATGAGCATGGCGGGGTTCGAGTTAAAACCACTGAGTCAAAGCATGGCCGAGTCAATAAAAGCGCGACTCATCTCTGCCAACAACCGAGTCATCTCGGGACTCACTGTAAAAGAAGAGAACGGAGGGATTTGCTTTGGTTGGATGGGAAGAACACTCACAGTCGCATCTGCTTGGCGTTAACTTGGCTCATTTTTTTTTTCCTTTTTATTTTGGTTCGGAATATTATTATATATAATATCACATTGTTACTATATTTTAACGTCATCTAGAGATAATGGAAAGGCAAAGAGAATAGATTTGGAAAATTATTATTATTATTATAAATATAGTATGATAGAAGGGTGAAAAGAAAATCTGAAGGAAAGTCCCTCGTCTTGGTTCTACCAAACTAAAACTAATAAAGAAGTGTTTGGATTCCGAGAAGACTTATGTTACATTTATTGATTCTTCTATGTATTAGTTGTTGATATGCTTTTTTTTTTTTTTTAATTTTATTTTATTTTTATTTTTTGATTTATCATCTTCACTTGGGTGTGTGAAAGGAGTTGGTTGCTGTTTGGTAGATAGCTGACTTGTGTGTGATACAATGAATTGGTTTGCCCTCACATTACCGACAAATGAGGGCTCCACTTATAGGATGCATTTTTGGGGGTTTAGTTGGACTTGGAACTTCCCTGTTATCCAATTCTGCTTCTAAATATGTAAGCTTTTCTAAAATATTAATAGTGTTATTTGCATTTTGCATCAAGTGTTTTACTAAGCGATTTTCAGTGACGCGATTGTTCGTTCTACGATTCTTTGTTTTGTTTTGGAGTTCACGCTACATATCGTGCGAGTCCCAAAATGGAAAAGGAAAAAAAAAATGGATTCATAACGCGAAACATTTTGTACCATGTATTAAAAGATTATGTTTCTACCGGAAAAAGCACCCAGACTATGATGGATACCGAAAAATATCAAGACTATGATGGATGCCCAACGACTATTGGTTGATCAATTGAGCTTTTTAAATCGTGATCACTTGTTTCATATTTGCCTGGTTTACTGAAGGTTTTTATAATTATATTTTTTGTGTTAAATTTTTAATTCTTGCATATTTAACTAAGCATAACTGTAAAAATGGATTGAGGTTATACAAAGAGATGCTTTTTTCTGTTTTTTTTTTTTTTTTGCTACATATTTTTCTTTTTCTGATTAAGCATAAGATAGTTAGAATGTATATTTTAAGGTTGGGTACGTAGAGAGGGATTTGAAATTGAGATGCCTCTTATGGCTTGTTTGATTTTATGATCTTGAGTAGAACTAAAATTATGTCAAATATAGGCATGCAAAAATTTGTTGCGATAACTTTTTTTTTTTTTTTTACGTTTATTACATACGTAATCAAATTCATTTATTGCATGCTTGATTACATGTTTCAAACGATTTGATCCACGTAATATTACATGCCTCCTTTGTAATTTACATGTATTTAGAGATTGTTTGTTTTGTTACAGAACGTGTTCCAATGAACATCTAACATATAAATTGTATTCCATTGGTATCTTCGATCGTAATATGGGTAATCAGTTCCTTACACTTAATCTCTATGTGATTATGCACTCGAGATTGTGGGGCTATGTACCCCTTCGATCCCCTCATTTGAATTTCACTCTAGTTCTTTGATTGGTACTCTCTTACCTAAGAGTCTCGGATACCGATCGACTAACACACTCATACTTCCAGATAGGCACCCCACTACAAACGTCGTCCAATCCTTAGCTATTAAGCGACCTTAACCGCTTGCGATACGTACCGGTGGATCTCATAGCAACAAATAAGATCAAATATGATAGAGTATTGTGAGAATATCAAATCGATCAGTTACTATACATATCCTTATAAACTCAAAGGCTTGACCTAGAGAGACAAATTACCTTGGGAAAATTTGGCCAACCTCCGTTTGGTGTTCCACCAATGGATTGTCAACACGCATATTATTGATTGGGATTTGACGGAAAAATATTGTCATATGTGCATATTTAATTTTAACATGCTATTAATCTTAAAAGGTTCAGTCAAGTAGAAGAAGATAAAATCTCGTATGAGAGATTACATGTTGGGATAATCAACATGAAATTATTATTATATGTACATATTTTAACATCACCTTTAGCATGCTATTAATTTTAAAAGGATTAAACAAGATAAAGTCTCATGTACGAGAGATTGAATGTTTGAATAATTACTTCTATACTAATCTTATTTAAACTTAATTAGTAGCTTTTCCTACCTTATACTAGCTAGGGAGTCTTCTTCTGTCCCTAAAATTTTGATTATAAAATTGAGATATCACTTTATAAAACACCTGTGGGACTGGTTGTCCACGTCTCGAATTTGTTTAAATAAATATGTTTTGAGATTTTATACTACTGTAAAAAAAAAATACTTTTTTATATAAAAAACTAATCATTATCTGCTTTTTATGATTGGTTAAAAATTCCAGAAAATTGTGTAACAAATGCAAAGGGTAAATTACTATTTATAGAAATCGTTTATTGCACTTGGTGGTGAACTGAACAATGTCTCAGCTACTTTGTGTTCGATGTTCTTCCCTAGTCATGTGGGTTGTTCTACCTTTTTGTCGTACTAGTTCTCTAGCCTAAGTCCTCACCTTATATTCTCACAATTGCTGTATGTATTTCACAATTTGTTTGTAGTATATCAAATGATAAAGGTAAGAATTGCATAAATGCTTAATCATAGGGAAAAAGAAGGGGAAAATAAAAAAAAAAAGACAAAAAATGTGGAGAACCAAAAGAAAGGTATTACGCTGTAGTAGATAAGATAGAATGTCACGAGCATATCTTTGCTGATTCTGTAATAGCAACGCTAAATTTGTTTCCATTGATTTCGCTAGGTAAATAATCACAAAATTTGGAGTTGCACGTTCTTGCAGTTTGTCAATGCATGATGGAGGAGATTTACCAAAATAAAATAATTTTTTTTTATATCGGCTACTACTAATTTTGTTAGTTTTGTTAAAAATTGTCAGTGAGAAAGATCTATACCAAAATAATGGTACTGTTTTAAAAACAAATTAAAAAGCTAATGATGTTGTTTTGAAATATATTACGAAGGGAAATTTGTGTTTTCGCAAGAAACATGCATTTTTGTTGTCCTCAACCCCTAGAAGTATATGTAGCGGTTAAAAGGATTTTCTGGACATTTAAAAACGCCAAAAGAATTTGTAGCAGCTCGAGGACAGCCAAAAATTGTTTCAATAATATATATTTTTGTTTTTCGCCAAAATAATCACGTTCGAGATATTACCACAGATGATACCTTATTTATTTCTCTTAAATTTTCAAATAAATCATTTTGTAACTCTTTTAAATGAAATAAATGTTATAGCATGATTTCTTACCTTATAACTGTATCCTTATCATTTGACTGGAAATAATGAATGCACAGCACCATAACTTTTTTTGGTACGAACAGAGAATTTTATTTATTACTCCTTGTTAGTATTAAAATTTTATTTACCTTTAATCTAAATAGGAGAACACTTAGATGTAAAAGAAAATTTGGTTTATCATTTTTCGATTCTTGCGTGAGTACGGTTTACTTTTGAAGTGGAAATACTCAAATGGGGTTCTGTTGAAAGTTGAAACTTCAAAGTCTCTTAAAAAAAGAATGCATGGGTTCACCCATTCAGATACATGGAAATTTATTAATTTTTAATGTTATAAAAGGAAGAAAAAAAAGTGTTGGTCTTTCTAATCGTTTTTCAGGAATCAATTTTTTCTTGGACGTATCTTTTCAAAGGATTCTCAATCACGCATTATTAGTGTGGGTCTAAAGTTTAAACTTTTGTTGAAATTTGAAAAACATATTTCTTCTGGATATGGACTCAACTCTTTTAATTATCTGCTTAAACATTAAACAATTAACATCACATTCATATTATTATAACACTTTTTCCACTTTGTACTTTTTCACACACACGTGTATATATATATATATATATATATACATATATATATATATATTTTAAAAATATATTTCAAAAATTTAAAAAAAGAAATTTTTTGATTTACTTTTATTTAAAAAAAACATTTTCCTTTAATATATAGTCTTTCTTCTCACACTGGCTATTGAATCCGTTATTGTATTAGTGGAATTATGGTAATAAAACTCCAAGATTTCCAAAGAATCGGTAGTATATGAATATCATTTGTGAAAGACAATTCATATATACAATTATTCTGAGAAGGACAATTAGGCTAAAGTAGTGTAAATTAAATTTCCACTGCCATTTTATCTTTAGGCCACATGACTATAAATGCAAAACGATACTGCGGAAGTAATAGTGGGGATAAACAATAATAGGTAAAGGTAAACAATAAATATGAATAAACCTAAAATTTCAAGGGGGGAGCAAATATCACACAATAATAAAAGCTGAGAAAGGAGTGGCGAAGGAGCATAAATATGACATTAATAACAATAGTTAAATGCATTGATATGGTGGAGGAGAAAAAATGGGTACACTAAGATACCTTTTGATCGAGGTAATCACAAATTAATTAACTAAAATTATGATGGTAGTACTATTAAGGTAGGAGTGAAGGGGGAGAAAATAAAAATGAAAAAAAAATAAAAATCAATGATGACCAAAGAATGTTGGATTTGATGTGATGAAATGATAATGAGCAACATGTCACCCAAAAGCCGGGGAAGAAGCCTACCTGGCTGCCTCTGTCACTAAAACAGGGAGAGACTTCGAAGTTCGATTGGGGCAGTAAAGTCAAAATCTTATAAAGATGATGAAGTAGTATTATTAACCAACCTTCAACTGCTTTAATAATAATAATAATAATAATAATAATAAAAAAGTTGGAAAGAGTTATGCCTTTGTCGCTTTTTAAATGTTAATTTTTTTTCTTTCTTTTTATTGCATAGTTTATTTTTTAGGATAGGTAGATATATTTGAATAGGATAAAATTATTATAAATGAGGTGGCGTCTCCGGTGAAGAAGCGCACCAACTGATTCATTTTAATGGACCTACTATAATTTTTACATAATCAATTTTCCATCAGAAGAGTCATTTTTGGGTCACATCTAAAGACTTTTCATTCTTATAAGGATTAATTGTAATTTTTATCAAACATCTGCCATATGTTGTTCAGGACAAATTTATGTCTGGAACAACAGAATCTTCTTTTTTAAAATCTTTACCAAACAAACAGTGAATAGTAAAACATAAAAGCATGGGTGAATATGTGATGTTGAATTGCTGATCAATAGAATTTTGAAGAAAAAAAAAAACATAAAAGATGGCCATATTATTTAATAATTACTACCATGTTGCAATTAGGCTATTACTTTTCGTGCTTAAAAAATATATATATATATATATATATTTAAAATCTGTGTTATACTCCATGTTTGTCTTGTGTTTTTTAAACTATTGATGGTGACAAGTAAATAAAAGAAATATGCACTACACACAAAAGGAATATAAACTATAAAGTATATTGCATTACTATTGAGCATATGAATAAATTGATGTTAGGTTATTTTATTTTAATTAATAATTTTAATTTGAATTCTAAATATAATTATCTTAAATATTTAAGTAGAAGATTTTATTATTTATAATAGTCTTTTCAATTTAAATAGGATTATTTCCAATAAATGATATATGCATGTGATGTCTAAAAAAATATATTACATTTTTCTGATTTGTGTACAGACACGATCTATTTATATACAATAGAGCAACATCTAATAAGAGTGATCTAATTGATAATATAATTGTTAAAATTAAGATATAAGAATAAGAATCTCCTATCAATAATTTATTCTTATTATTTCGCTAAATGCACTAAATTTCTAGTTGGAATAATAAATGTCAACTTGTTTGCGTAAGAAATGTTGGAAGCGAATAAGAGCGTGTGCTGGTGAAGATATCAACACCTTTTTTTATTTATCATTGAAAATATCAACACTTTAGTCAGTAGAGCAATTTAAGGAGATAGGGAACTGAAACATTTGATGCCATCAGCAGCATGATAAGTTGTTAACGTACAAAGTGATAGTTAATCTAAATCTAAATGTGTTTTATACACCCTTAAAAGGTATCATTATGAGAAATTTGTATAACCTTCTGTGTTTTAGAGTGGTTAAGAAAAACATTAAAAATTATTTAACTGTGACATAACTATTAAATAAAAAATTTGTTAATGTGGACACCTTTGTTTTTTAAGTATGAATATGTTAACAAAATATACTTATATTAAGATATTTTTTAGTTATAATTTTCTAATGTATTTATATTAAAAAAATAAGAATGTAAATGTTAATAAATCTCGTAAATATTCATTAACTATATATTATTGGTTTTTTTAATATGAATGTTTTAGTAAACTATATTATTATATATTTTAAATATTTTTTAGATTACTAATGCATTCATAATAATAAACAAGAATGTGTATATATTAGTCAAAATCATTGAAAAATTCATATATATATATATATATATATATATTTAATATATTAAATAAATTTAATAGTGTTATCACATAAGAACTTCTAAAGATTTTTGTAAGTATCCTTTACCCCTTGAGACATGTTTTAAACATGATGAACATTTAATATTCAATTCATTTAAATTTTTAATAAAAAAATATAAAACATTCATAATAATCAGTAAATATTTCTTATTTTGCATTCGTAATTTGACCTTATAGGTGGATTATAATTGCCACTATAGCTAATATCAAAGTAATACAATCGAATACGTTGAATGTTTTGGTGAAAATAAATCATAGAATTAGGATATACTAAAGCTGTAAGATTTTTTTTCCCACATTTGATATGATATAAAGTGGTGTTTTTAAAGTAATAAACCTAGCTAAAATTTTATTATATATCAAATCTAAACTAACTTTATATAGTGTTCCGTTCCTTAAAAACGGATGTCCAGCACAGTGCCAGAAATTGATGTATGATCAAATTTTCTCTCTCTGAAAATGTTTTATGAAGATTGAAACAACTCCAGGAAGAAGATCACAGCACAAACGAACCACAAAATTGGACGTGGGGTGTGTGCACTGTGAGAATGGAAAAGAGAGTAACAGTATGTATGTACCTTGTACCTTTGGTGAGAATGGCTATTTATACTTACTGACCTGTGGAAAAATAAAAAAACTATACCAATTCTTGATTATGATCTCCCAAAAGATGAATAAATATTCAAATATTCTGGATATTCAATGCAAAAATATTCTTCTATATCTTTCTTGATTCTATAATTATTTAGGACCCAATCTCTCCTAATCTTGCCATCAATAACTTGATACCAATTGCTTTAGGCTCTTTGACTTTTGGTCCAATATAAAATATCCCTAACATATAGGCGTATCATTTTTTTTATGATTAGATTTTTGAAACTTATATAAACAAGAAAAACACTCTTTGTCATCAAAATAGAAGTAAAATTTTAATATAATAAGTGAGAATAAAATTTATAACATCATGTTTAAAGATATCTGACTGCTTGCAATTTAAAAATTAGAATTAGTTTTTTAAACAAGGTTCTCCTACACATTTTAAATGTAAAGATTAATCTACATCTGATGTATTTAGTTAACGTGTTCTCCTACAAGCTCTGACTACTTGTATAATAATATCCTAACTATAAACTATAGTTTTAATATAAGTATTTAAAACAAAATAGTGTTTTCTCTCAATCCATATTTTTATCTTTTTCTTAAAACTTATTTTATTATATTTGTAAAACCTCACATCTTTCAGGTGTAAGATTAATTCTTATATGGGATTTGTCCTCCCAACAAAGTACCTTTTATCTTGATAATGACATATACTATGAAACACTTAGGGTAAGATGTCTATGGACCTTAGATGCTTCTACTGGATTGATGTGGTACAGGACAACAAGAGACAATCACAGCTAGAGTATTCGTATGTGCGGTTAGAGATATTAAACACAATATCCCAGGTTTTTTTCTTTTTTCTTTTATTTATAAAAACATAAGACCTTAGAAGCTACATATCTTTAATCATGAAATGATATGTTCATGAAACCAATTCTTAATGGTGATGTACTGAATTTACACTCTCATTCAGTCATAAAGTGATTTTTAAAATAATTTTATTAAAGTTAATAAATTTATCATAATTAATATTTTAATTAAACAATTGTATAAAATTATTTTATATCATTCATATATATTCTTTTTTCTATTATTATTATTATTAGAGAAAAATAATTATATATTAATAGTACAAAAAAATTTACACAATCATCCGATCACTTCTCATTATGTATGATAAATTTGTTAACTTTTTAAATAGTCATATTAAATGTAATTAAATTATAAATTCGTGATTGGATGAAAGTGTAAAATTTTCACTGCATAAATATTAAACTTTAATAATAATAATAATAATAATAATAATTTTTCTAGCTCATAGGGTTGGCCATGAATTACAATTGATTAGCAGGACGTGAAAGGGTATGAAGTTGATAGCTGCAAAAAGAATACTGTGAGCCTTTTCTCCTCAACTTAAGTTAATTCGCTGGTTACTAACTACCAATTTATTTGAGGTAGAGTGTGGTAATTAATCAAATCAATTAGAAATGTATTACATATTCATTACGATCGACCATCTAATTGTTTTACCTTTTTTTTCTTTTATAAATAAAAATGAGGGAAAGTATGATATATAATACAGTAACAACAGCCACATAAACTGGCCGTGAGATTTATATTTAATTAATTTGATTTTATATGATTATATCACTCCTAATCTTAAACTTGGTTAGCATCTAGCTTTATTTTTTTTATAAAAAAAAAATAGTCCACGTGGTAGTGTGGATGTGGGCTTTCGGCCCCTTGGCCTTTAAAATGTTTGGGCTTTTCAACTATATGGGCCTTTACTCTAGCTATTGGTCCCACTAAACCAGAACCTAAACTCACGAGTGCTTTTTGCCAAGGAAAAAAAACAATAGAGCCTATTCTTTCTTTCTTTTAATCAAATAGAGGCTATTCTTTCTTTTTTAAATCAAACAGAACCTATTCTTGTTTTGTCATTTGTGTGGGATTTTGCTCACTGCAGAGGCGGAGATAGGGTTAGGGTCGGCTACTGTTACCTTAAAATTTTATTAATATAAATTTTATTTTATATATATATATATTAAAAATTTTAAAAATAATTTGATAATAAAAAAGGTTGTATTGTATAATATAATATGATATAATATTTTTTAATATTACATTAAAAAATAGGATAAAATATTTTTGAGATTGTATTATATAATGTAATAGAAACCTTTAATATTACATTGCATAATAAGATAAAATATTTTTTAAGATTGCATTCAAAATTAGGATAGAATATTTTTTAATATTATATTCAAAAAATAGAATAGAATATTTTTAAGATTGTATTACATAATATAAAATATTTTTAAGATTGTATTGCATAATATAAATTTTTTTTAAGATTGCATTGTATAATATGATAAAATATTTTTAGGATTACATTCAAAAATTGGTTAAAATCATATGCTTAAATTAGTATAAATAGAAACATATTTTTGTGTTGATAGTATGCATTCCATTCTAAATAATATTAGAGCTTTAGAGAGTTTATGTTTGCATCATTGATAGAATTGTTATGAGATCATATAAAAGCGTTTGACAAGTGTGATTCTTAACTCTCAATTTAAAGGTACTTATTTATTATCATAGTAGAGTTGTCCATTGGATTGATTATCCAATTTGGACGCCGTGATTTTTTATTCAATTGGTTTTTCCACGCTAAAACTGATTGTGTCTTCTTTATCTCTTATTTCCATATTATTACTTTGAGTTTGATTTTAAATTATAAATTATTTTATTAAGACTGACTAGACTTTATCAGCTTGTTCATCAACCCACCATGTTTGCAATTTGTCTGTGATTTGCTGTTTGCATCTTTTTGTATATTAGATTTATATTGTCTTCAAAGTACTTTTATTTATGATATAATTTATTTTTTATGTTCGTCTCTTCTCAATAAAATTTCTGACTCCGCCACTAGTTCACCGTCCCTTTAATTATTATTTTTTCAATTGAATTCATATTCTTATTTTATATTGTGCTTTTTTTTAATTTTTTATATTTACTTGCCATAAAAAAAAGTTTTTATCTTTTATTTTATATTTACCGAAACTTATTTTGTGCATGGGTGCATATTTAGAGTAGCAATTACGTAACGCAAATTTAACTTTCTACTAGTGATGTTTTATATGTCGTAACGGAATATCCTTGTGTTCATATATTTGTGATAAGGAAATATTGAAATAAGTTGCACAATTTCTGCTGAGGCATTTTTTTTTTTTTTTGTTTGTTTTAATCTCTGTCACGCATTATTATAATTTATATGACACTTTTCTGCTTCTGACTATTTCTAAAAAGTGAATTATTAACATCATGCAAGTGGATCAGAGATACATTTATAGTTAACAATGCTAAAGTTTTACTAATTGGTAAAGTTCCTAACAGAGTAACAGTTAAGTTAGCTGACACATCATGCATGAGTCTGTTGACAGATTCTAGTAATTATCATGTGAGCAGTTACTAGTTACTTTAATAAGCAAAGTTTGTGATTTCTTCATAACCGTGAATATATTCACTTTATGTATACCATTGGCAATTATTCCCTATGTAACCTTGGGCTTTTCAGGATATTATAAGAAATCTTGGAATTGAAATAATTGAGGAACAGAAGGTGCAATGCGTCATGCAATATAGATTTAATTAATGGCTTGATTTTTTAAGCAGATTTTAATTTTATTGTTTCTTGACAGGCCAACAAGAAATGTGAAAATGTGACCTTGATGAAACAAACTTTTATACCTGACAGGTATTATTACACTTTCTAATGTAGATTTGAAATTTTAATTTGAAGCTTACTTAGTAGTCCAAATTAATTTATTTTCATCATTCTAATTTCAGATGACACCAGTTGATGCAAACTAGTTTCTACACTTGTGACCACTGTGCTCATCAATTTTAGGAGAATTAAGTAGGTACAACACATAAACGAGTTGCCTGCCCCTACCAAATGCAAGTGGAAATAATGGAGTTGAAGTTTAAATTTTTGTAACTTGTACAATGAAAGATGCCTTGAAGAGTCAAAATTACTAATATGCTGAAATCAGCATATAAACTTTTTTGTGTTAAATCTACAGTACATTTACTTGCCGTACTCTTAGTTGCATGATGCATAGATACTAAGGTCTTGTTTGTTTACTATTAATAATAACAGTCTGTTTCCTAAAATTACTTTGCCCTCGTAGGATGTTGTTGTTTTTTTTTTTATCATGATATGATATGGAGTATCGATCAAATTTGTTGGTGACTAATCTTGACCGAAAATCTGATTGATTATCTTTAATGGATTTTTTCATCCAATCACATTTTTTTTTTCATTTATAAAGTTCAAACTCTTTGCTTAAGTGGATAAAGTTCGATAGCACTCAAACCAATAATCTGTTGGTTGACATGTTCATAATTGTATTCCGGTGTCCACAAATGACGTGGCGCAACTAACGTGGCAAGTGATGTGGCATTAAAGTGTACACGTCAACCCTTCTCATTAGTCCTAGATCTAGAGTGTCAGCGCTACTTGCTCAATAGCCAGGTAATTGGGCCATTAAGCTTTCGATATATTTGAATCTTAATGATAATGTTGTTATCCTCTTATCAAGTCGTTACAAGTTATCAATAAAGTTGTTATGTTGTTATAACAACCCCGACAATTAACGAACCAAGGCTTCCGTCCAATGTTATAAATAATCAAGTTCTACACTAACTTTTCATTCATTCTTAGCTCACTCACATACTTGAGCGTCAGAGTCCTTTTTGCAGGTTCCCCCCCTCATTCCTTTGGTGCAGGATACCAACAAGTCTGACTTAGGAGATCGTGGAGCCTATTTTGACGATGGTCCATCCTGAAATCAGTTCCCTCTAGATTTCGATAAGTACATTTGGCACCCATCGTGGGTCGCAATAAAACTTCCCACACAACTACCTGCACTTATGGTCAGCACATGATCCGGTCTTAGGCGAGAGCCACCCCCAGAAAACTCCAATCCCCCTCCGACAACCATGACAGACAACGATGCTCTTCGCCAATTCCAAGCCCGCATTGCAGAGATGGAATGTTGCCATGAGGAGGAACTCAGAAAGTTTAAAGCCGACAACATCAAATTGGAGGCTCGTGTTAGACGTCCCAAGGAGATGAACACTCTGCTCACACGATCAATGAGGGCACCCAGGGTAAATCGCATCCCCGTCAGACCAACAATACCCTGGATGATAACAACACCTGACATGCACATTGACATGAAGGATAGATGACTCGACGACATCCTTTTGTCGATCGAATCATAGAGGTAGACTTACCCCTAGGTTGAAAACCGCTCAACCTGGAGCGTTACGACGAGATCAATGTCCCAGAGGAGCACTTGGATGCGTTCCTCACCCATGCCAACCTCTACCCTAATGACGACACGATCCTATGTCGAGTCTTCCTTACGTCCCTTAAGGGGGTGGCATTGACGTGGTATGGAGGACTCCCTCCCCGATCTAGACAACTTCGACACCCTTGTCGACTGCTTTATTTCTCAGTATGCAATGAGTGATAATTGCTATGCAGACGTAAAGTTACATGTAAATTACATAACAATTATCTCATCTTTTCCTCTTTTAATGTTTCTTTTCATGATTAAAACATAGGAATTAGCTTCTTCTGAGATTTTATCCAGTAGATACTAAAATCAGTTGATTTATAAGGTGTTGTTGTATTTTTTTGTAGAAATTCACTACAAGGGCATGGAAGGAGGATTGAGGGTCTGAAGCTGCCCGCTCAGCATGATAGGCCCGCTCAGCGCAACCAACTCGCTTAGTGCGTAGATCCAACTTGACACTTAGTGCGACATCTCCCACATAGCGCGCGACCACGACACTGGACTGCATTTTAAGGAGAAAAAGGATGGAAAAAGAAAGGAATTTTTGGGAGACAGAAAACAAGCAGCTAGGTCACGAAGGAGACGTTCTTCTACACCTTTGGAGCTTGCTTCCCACCATTTGTTCCTTCCATTCATTCCATTTCCTTTGCCCTAACCTTCCATTCGTATAAGCTTCTCATGAGAATGAGAGGCTAAACCCCCCATTGTTGGGAGCTCAACAACCAAACACTTTGATA
The DNA here is from genome assembly GCA_007407185.1 of Glycine tomentella. Taxonomy (NCBI): domain Eukaryota; kingdom Viridiplantae; phylum Streptophyta; class Magnoliopsida; order Fabales; family Fabaceae; genus Glycine; species Glycine tomentella. The sequence continues at coordinate 410,957 of PYAF01006011.1, read as the reverse complement.
TAATGATTATAACTATCTATTCAATGTTATTTTCGCATTATTGTCATTTTTTCGAGTTATTGTCATGCTAATGGTTTGATCATCCATTCTCATGCTTTGTTATAGGGTTTAATACATTGGAAAATGTTTATTTCCTTATAACTGAAAAATGCTTCTAAATGTACCATTTCTAGGGGTATAAATGATTTTGTTTAGCCTAGGTTATTCGTCTTTAATCTTAATGCAAGTCGGTAATGTAACTCTTAAGGGATTAGGAGCAAAATTAAGTGATTTAAGGTCTTGCATTTGAGGAATCATGGTTAGAATACATTAGTAGATGAAGGTGATTGGAAAATAAGGTTGAATAGTGAAGAAATGTTTAATATTACATCAAATTTAGTTTCGGTTAGTTGATCCCCCAACATACATCGCACCTTGTTTCGACCATCACCGTAATGCTCTAAGTGTTTGTGTCTCTTTTTCTTGTATTTATGTTGTTTATAGTTTACATTAAGTCAAGTTTAGTTATATGCTATTTACTTTAAAAAACCCAATTGATTCATTAATTGTTTAGAAACAAACGTGTATTAACTATGAGTACTAACAAAGTCCCTGTGGAATCGACATTCAGACTTACAATTTAATTATTACTTGGACAAATTGGTATGCTTGCCAAAGTGGTAACAACGAGCCGATCACACCGCCTGACTTCTGCTACCCTGGCTAGTTTACGTCAGGCAGACGATGAGTCACTCCGCAAGTTTATGGACAGGTTCGGTTGACTCGTCGTCCAAATCAGGAATCTCAATCCTGAGGTGGCGTTACATTCCATGTTGCTGGCCTTGCGTCTTGGCAAGTTAGTCGACAGTCTATGCAAGAAACATCCCAACAACATGGACGAGTTACAGGAACGAGCCAAAGGTTAAATTCAGATGGAAGAAATGTCGAAGTTCCAAAACGAAGTTCGACAGGCTGGACATAAGTGCGAAAAAGAAGAAAATAGGGCAAGGATTGACTCACACAAGTGAGAAAAACAACACAAAAATTATATGCCCCTAACGATAAACCGAGCCACCATCCTCGAAGAAGTTTTCAATGCAGAGATACCCATAGAGTTGCCCCACATACGTCCTCGTAGACCTGGTCTAGACAAAACCAAGCACTGTAGATACCATCGCAACCATGCCTGTTGGATTGAGGGGGAGCTTAATAAATCAAGTGAAGAATCAATGATAACAAGGCTTGATGTTTTGGCTTTCAACATGGTTTCAATGGCTTTCAACAAGAATGAAGATCTTTGTGATTCAATGTAAAGGATTGAACACATCATGGTGATCTAAGGTTGATTGCATCTCATTCATAATTGATTTTAAACATTGCATCA
>PYAF01006011.1:371732-409494 GCA_007407185.1 Glycine tomentella | reverse complement strand
ACCTCATAGGGTTTGAGGTGAACCAGTATAAATCTCTTGTCTTGATTTATATTCTGCAGATATCTTTATTTGTTGTGTGAACTCTGTTCTGAGGATTGAAACTTGAAGCATAACTAGTCCTGGATGGTTATTGGTTAAAGATATTCATTTGTTTTTGTGATAAAGATCCAAAGGACTTCATACTCTGATTTTAAACTCTTAATTTGTACAAAGTTTTTTTTTTTTAATTTCCCAACATTAACCAATTCACCCCCCCCTCTTGGTTATTTGTAAGTATTCCTTATTTTCCACAATGCCCACAATACTGAAGACTGATGGGCCCTCAAGGACAAAATTGAGGAACTCATACAGGCCAGATACCTAGCCCAGTTCGTAAAAAAGCGCGATGACAACCGAACTAGAGGCTGATCCGGGGGGCACAATGAGGATCATCACAGAAGGAGAGATACTAATAGTAGGAGGGATAAAACAAAAGATAGAGGAGGGCAAAGGCATAACCCACAAAGGCGTGAATACCAACCCCAACAAGAGCAAGAAGACGAATCTGCTCAGCAGGTTAGAGGTGTTATCAACACTATTACGGGCAGATTTCCCTATGGAGGGCTATGTAGCCAGTCCCGGAAATGTCATCTCCATGCCATCAGAGATATTGATGTCAACTACGTCGACATACAAGCATCGAGAAGTCTTCCTCCCATAAAATTCATTGATAGAGATTTCAAAGGTATCAACCCCATCAACTTGGACGACCTATGGTTGTCTCCATTGTCATTACCAACTTCATGGTGTCAAAAGTCCTTATCGACCAAGGCAATTCCACAGATATACTTTATTGGAAGACATTTCAAAGGCTTGAAATCTCACCTGCCATAATCCAACCACACTACGGGCCGCTCCTTGGTTTTGCCGGAGAGAGTAGAAACCAAAGGTTATGCGGACCTAATGACCACCTTTGGTTAGGGCAAGCTCTCGCGGAGTTTTACTATAAGGTATTTAATTGTTGATGCAGACTCTTCTTATTTTTCTTTGATTGGCAAGAAAACATTGAATGAACTTGGAGTCATAATCTCTACACCACACTTCCAAATGAAGTTCCCTACCTCGACGAGAGAAATCATTACTATCAAGGCAGACCCAAAGCAAACCCGACAGTACTATTCTGAGAGCCTGAAAGTGGCTTCTTATCCTACCATCAAATAGCCAGGCAAGCCCATTTCCCCCACTAGTGCTAACAACAATCAAGTCATGAGCATTGTCGAAGGGTTCCCAATAACGACCTTGACCGTCTACGAAACAACCAGGGGAAGTTAGGATGATACATTCGACGTGGATCCCTGGGACGACACCATCGACAAAGGTCCAAAACCAATCGAAGAACTCATTAAGTTACAACTTGGACCTAAACCAAAGCAATGCACGCAACTCAGCAGAGACCTCACCAGCCACGAGTAAATACATAGCTAAAGTCCTATGAAGGAACACATATTTGTTTGCTTGGCAGCTATCTGGTGCCAGGCATCCATCCCAGCATCATATGCCACAAATTGACTGTCTGCCCTCAAGCCAAACCCTAAATCGTGGAGCTTTTGTATGCTACGAGTTTGGTGCTGCCATTGGGAACAAAATATAAGAAAAATAGAAAGGATTGAGGAAGGAGAGAGGGGAAGAAGAGAAAGAAGGAAAGGAAAGAAAAAGAGAAGAATATATAATGAAGGTTTTAGCTGCCATTATTTGCAAATGATCGCCGAAATTTTTACCTTAACACTGTCACCTCCAATTTGATGAAAAGATTCAAATTGATTCATTTAAAGACCAATTGAACTTTTTAAAAATTTGGGGACCAAATTGAAGAATTTAAAATAATTTGGAACCAATTTGATAATTAAGTTTATTTTATTCCTTTCCAAGTTTCTATCAATCCAAACATATTATTGATACGAGAATAACCTTATCAGTCTTGAATTATTAAAATATATCAGACCTAGAAAATATGAGAAGAACCTTATCAGCCTTGAATTATCCAAACATATTATTATATTTGATTTGATCTCTAGGGAGTAATATATCACATGTGGTGTCATTCTTCTTTTTGTTGACCTTTTGTTATGTTGCTTGATAATGGTATCTACATATTAGGGCAAACTCTTAATATCTAGTTTAGGTTCAAGGCACCTTTGGATGTCTTATTTTTATGTCCGTTTGAATATGCCACAATTCAATTAAGTTTGGTTCTTTTGTCCAACCCTAGATTTAGCATGAGTTTGGAAAACCATCCACCTCAACTCAATGATCTCACCATTTGGTTTAGTTCCTATGCACCTTTGAATATGTCATAATTCAATTCAGTTAGATTCTTGATTCTTGTGGTCAACCCTATATTTAGCATGTATTTGGAAAACCATTCTCCCTCAACTCAATGATGGATGACTTGCTTCTCTGTTTTTCCCATTACAAATATACAATCCATCAAATTTGTTTTATAAGAAATGTTCGTATTCGTGATAAATAGGCACAAAAATTCTAATGTTTATAACTTTAGGCCTCATCTTCGTAAATGGAATGAACTAAGGTTATAAAATATAAGAAATGTCTATAGCTAAATGAGGCAAAAGAGAGACCTAAATTAGGATGCAAGTGCATTTTAGATTATAAATTTAGCAATGTGACTAAAGTGTTTATAACAACATAAAATTACTAAAATATAGTGTAACACCCTTAATTGTCAACCTAGATGTGAGTTACAAAAAGGTTGAGAATTAAGAAAGTTAAATTACAAATCAGAACCAACATGATTCATGGCACTTTGAATTGCAACATATACGCTGCACTATTTAGGGATCAAAATCTATTTGGTATAGGTCTTTGCATCAGTGAGGAATGGGGGCAATTTGTAATAGCTAAACAACTTGCAACACTGGAGCATTAGAACCAATTGAAGGGGAGGTGTGGAGCTTATTTCATGCATTGTCGTGGTTAAAAGATCACAACATTAACAATGTGGACATAGAGATGGATGCAAAAGGAGTTGTGGATGCACTACACAATAAGTCCAGCGGAAGTTCAGACTTTCAAGTCTTAATTAATAATTGTAGAATTCGTCTTTCAACTTACCCAAACTCGGTGGTGAATTTTGTAAGACGACAAACTAATCATGTTGTTCACACTTTACTAGAATGTCAAGTTTATATGTTCATAGTCATGTTTTGTTTTTTAACAATTGCCTCATTGTATTTCTTCTTTCATTATGAATGAAATACCTTAAATATCTTTTATTAAAAAAAATGCTAAAATTCATAGCTGAAGTGAAATAAGATTATACCATATATAATTTGAATATTATATATATATATATATATTAATTTGAATTAGAATATAATTATGTTTGTATATCGAATAGAAATTTTTTTAATGTGCATTTTCCTAAGTAAATCTCAGAGATTTTCTAAATTAAAAATTAATTTTAAATCTACTTTAAATTTGAAACAATATATAATTATATGCTTAAATATATTTTTCATATATATAGTATATTCTCTTTTCAGTTTATTACTTAAAAAACATTTTTTTTATTGTAAGTTTAAATATATTTAAGATCTATGATAAATGGTCGAATTTTGTTTTTGGTCTTTAATAAAGTGTTATGTTGTTTTGAGTCTCTCGATATTTTAAAACTTTTGTTTTAAGTATGTGTCATCAATTAAATGATAACATGTCACCTTATAAATTGATATTTTCAACATTATGAATGATTATAATAATGTCACATCATCACTTAATTGGAGACAAGGATTCGGAACAACCAAAAAATTTATTAAGGCCCAAAACAAAATTCAGTCATTTATCAAATACCTTATACATTAAGCCTTTATTTACTACCTAATATTTCCAAACTTTTATTTTTCTTACTTGTCATTAGTTTTAATCCGTTAAGCGATGACATGATAAACTAATAGTGTTTCACATCATTGGTCGGTTAAGTAATGATGTGGTAGGCTATCAAAGCACCACATCATCACTTAACGAACTTAAACTAACGACAGCTACCAAAAACAAAAGTTTAGAAATGTCATATGGTAAAATAAAAAAAATATTTTTTAGGTAATAAAATAAAAAAATAAAAATACTATTTGTATGAAAAACATATTTAAATGATAATTACATTATAAATTTGAATGTTCTAATCATGATTGATCACCATAATTAAGTATTTTATAGTTAAATAATCACTTTAATTATCATAAATATATATTTTTATAAATCCTTCCTTTATTACTTAAAGTAGTATATATTTTATAGTTTTTTTCCTCCAAATGTTTAAGAGATATTTTAGTAATTTCAAGTGATAATCTATTTCACTTTATTTTTCTTATACTCATATTCTATTTTTACCACTTCACAAAATATAATATGATGTGCCTTAAGTGTGAGAGAGTGTGATTAAATTTTAAATTAGAATTAATTATTAATTAGTCTAAATGAGTGAAGTTTGTTGGACACCTGAGATCTCCACCCACAAGTCAAAGATCTAATTGTTGTGGTTAAAAAAAAGAATATAATGATACTAAAATATTTTATAAACATACTTGTTTGATACAAAACCCTCACAACAAATGCATATTCTAAGTTATAAACTTTGGTTGACAACATACACGTTTAAGCATTTTTTTATTATGAATTTGTTTGAATTATTATATACAACTCTTACAAATCTGAAAAAAAAAAAGAGCTAAAAGAGTCTTAAGATAATGTATGGAAAATTAAAAGTATAATTTGGATTAAAAATTATAATATTTAACATTATCAATCTCCTAAAAAAATTATCAATACTTGTTAATTATAATTTTTATTGGAAATATTATATATTATTTTTTAATTATTGTCCAACTCAAACACCCAAATACACACATTTTTTTTTTATTTTTTATAATAATAATAAGGTTGTAAAGAAAACCTCATCAAAAGTCAAAACAAAACCTCATCTTGAGGAAGTATCTTCTCTTTCTCAGTCTGCTCCAAAGCCACAAATGTTGTCTCTCAGGCTAACCTCGTTCACGCACCTCTTCTCCCCGCCCTCTTCGGCCGTCATCGCCCGCCGCTCCCCGGCGTTTCTGCGGCGGCGCCACCACCCCCGTCCACGGCCACTCGCCGCCTCGTTCTCCGCCCAGAGCGCGGCGGCGGAGACCCAGGACCGAGTCGAGAACTCGAAGAACCGAGTCACCGAACGAGTCATCACGCCAAGGTCACATGACTTCAACGCGTGGTTCCTCGATATCATAGCCAATGCTGAGTTGGCCGATTACGGTCCGGTTCGCGGCACCATGGTCATTCGTCCCTACGGTTACGCCATTTGGGAGGCAATTCAGGTTCCTTCTCAATTTCTCGCCACGTGTCCCTTTCCATTTCAATTTGTGTCATTTTTATTTTGTTTGTTTCTGTGTGTGCAGGATTATTTGAATGTGAAGTTCAAGGAGACTGGACATAGTAACATGTATTTTCCGCAGGTAAAAGTTAACTACCATAGTTAATTAATGATTATTTACCGTGATTAGGGTGTGTTTGGTTAAAGTTAAACAGTTTAATTAAGGACTTGTTGATATAAGCTTATATAAGCTTGATTGCGTGAAGCTTATTGCTTAAAACTTAAAACTTAAAATAGCTTATGGAAAATGCGTATTTTTCTAAAGAGCTGATATGAACTTTTTGGAGTGGCTTATGACTTTCCTTAAAAGCTCTTTTTAGCGTATTATAAGGTTCTCACTCATACTCATACTTATCAATATGCTCTTAGGTTATATTTGGATATAGTTTTCAATAAATATTTATAAGAAGAAAATAAGAAGGTAAATTTAAGCTCTTTCCGTGAGTTAAAATTAACTTATGCATAAGTTAAAACCAGCTTTTGGAGAACCTAAAATGAGAGAGTTTCTATAATAGTTGGAGTATATAAGTTGATTTAAACTTATATAAGGTTGTTATTTTACTTTCAAATTTTCTTCTTCTATAAGTGCTTACTGAATAATTTATCCAAACACGGCCTAAATTAAGTTGTTTACCCCAATGTGTCCTATGCCCCTTTCACGAGTTCAAATGAACTCTGTAGAAGCTCTTTTAAATGATTCCTTATTGATATATTTGTCTAAAATTTATGCAAGTATTTCTATGGTAGCATTAATAGTTGAGAGAATGATTGCGAAGGGGTTGGAGTTGGAATGTTATTACCATTGCCTGCCATTGTTATATTTAGTGTCAAAAAGTGATGGTTGTGCAAAGTCAAATCTTGATAATGATGGGGTATATATGATTATGTCCACAACATGAAATTATTGTTCTATCATATGTATGATGCCTTTTTTTAATCTGTTATGCAGTTTATCCCATACTCATTTATAGAGAAAGAAGCAAGTCATGTTGAGGGTTTTAGTCCCGAGTTAGCACTAGTGACAATTGGAGGTGGAAAGGAACTTGAAGAGAAGCTCGTGGTATATATGCTATGCTCTTTAGTTGTTTGTTACAATTGCTTTCATGTGCATGTATTTTGATATTTGTTGTAATATATGAGATGAGTTGAAGTGATTAATCATCTGTAATATTGATTGAAAAGCTGCGACCTAAGGTTTTGTCTTTGATTTTTGCACTTGTTGAGGCTGTGGCAGGTCCGGCCAACTAGTGAAACCATTGTGAATCATATGTTTACTCAATGGATCCATAGCTACCGTGATCTTCCTCTCATGATTAATCAGGTAATGCTGTTGTGAGTTTATTTCTGAGCAAGAACATGCATTGTTGAATGATGGTACAATTTTGCCAACTTGCTTTCAGTGGGCAAACGTGACAAGATGGGAGATGCGCACTAAACCATTTGTTAGAACTCTTGAATTTCTTTGGCAAGAAGGACATACTGCTCATGCAACTCCAGAGGAGGCCGAAAAAGAGGTGCACAACTGTCAAGATGGCAAAATCTTTACTAGTATAGTTGCATAATCTTAGTGACAATATTCTGTTCAACTGCAGGCCATACAGATGATTGACATCTATACCAGATTTGCTTATGAGCAAGCTGCAATACCTGTTGTTACAGGTCGAAAATCTAAAGTGGAAACATTTGCTGGTGCTTGTAAGACCTATACAATTGAGGCTATGATGGGTGACAAGAAAGCATTACAAGCAGGAACCAGTCATAACCTTGGGCAAAACTTCGCCCGTGCCTTTGGAACACAGGTCTGATGTACTGTTTATATATATATATATATATTTTAAATATTAATACAATCCTTTTGATGAGGATGCAGTTGCTCAAAATGTGTGCTTGTGCAGTTCACAGATGAAAATGGGTTAAGGGAATATGTTTGGCAGACATCATGGGCAATTAGTACACGTTTTGTTGGTGGCATCATCATGACACATGGAGATGATGCAGGCCTAATGCTTCCCCCAAAGCTTGCTCCGATACAGGTACATTTGGGTGCTATTAGTGTCTGAACCTTGTGGTGTAGACCCCATTAGTTAAATTTAGCTGTTAAAATTTGGAATACTTTGCACCTTGGTCAGGAAAAGATGGTCAATAATGTAGTTTCCTACTTTTGCTGTAAACTTGCTTACAGAACATCCTGCAACACTGGATACTAAACCTGCTTCATTATAGTGATATACTGAGCTGCCTCTTTTGGACAGTTTGTTGAAGTGTCATGTTTTTAGTACTTATTTATTTATTTATACATACATGTGATTTGATTCATATGTTAATATCTCATTGCTAATTTTCTTGCTCTGCGTTACTGAATTTCATTAAGAGTAAGTTCTGGTGGAGAAGTTTGGAGGGGAGGGGAACTTTTTCATTTCTATATTGAAAGAATTACAAAATGTTTATAAAAATAGTTAGGGAGCTTAAAAGGTCCCATGATAGTTTTTTATTTGATTCTTCTCATTTTAAAACATTCTCAAATAAAGGGTATGCTTACTTCAAATGTACTCTCTTCGACTCCAAAGTCCAAACTCCTACATGCAGATACAGGATACTGTTCCATGCCTGTACTTTTATATTGTAATTTAAATAAATTATAAGTTTTTCCTTTTTGACAAAATCATGTTATGTGTTGCCTGGTTAGGTGGTAATTGTACCCATTTGGAAGAAGGATGGTGAAAAGGAGACAGTTCTAAATGCAGCATCATCTGTAAAAGATGTTCTTCAAAGATCTGGGATTAAAGTTAAACTTGATGACTCAGATCAAAGAACCCCTGGATGGAAATTCAATTTCTGGGAAATGAAGGTTTGGTGTTAAACATGAATGGAAATTCAATTTCTGGGACCAAATAATGTGCATTGCTTTTTCTCATGCTGCAGGATGTTAACCTGTTTTGAGTATCTGATTATATTTATATCATTTACTTCTTCATATTTCAGGGAGTTCCTCTTAGAATTGAAATTGGTCCTCGTGATGTGGCTAGTGGAAGTGTGGTGATATCCAGGAGAGATATCCCTGGGAAGCAAGGGAAAGTGTTTGGAATCTCTATGGAGCCTTCAAATTTGGAGGCTTATGTTAAAGACAAGTTGGATGAGATACAGTCATCTCTTTTGGAAAGGGCAATTGCTTTTCGGGACAGGTTCATTCCATTAATGCTACTTTTAGCCTGTGACTCCTAAACACAATCGTGTCATAATATGCTTTGAATTGAATTCCTCAAAATAGCCACTTTTATTTATTGATACTAGTCACATTAATCATCTTTCCTGAATTAAAGAATGTTAATGGTAGCATAAGTGCATAATCTTTGGTTCTGTCAAAACAATGCTGTACTTTGCTTGGATAATTTCCACTGATAGAGTTGTGCATTGATTTTGGCTTCAGTTACAAATATGTGGTTTGAGTCTGAGTATGGTTCTAGCCAAAGTTCAGATATTACCTCTAAATAAGATATTTGCACCTTGTATTATTGTCGACCAAACCAAGTCCCTTTACTAGAATTTCATCAACAAATGGCTTCCATAAAATCATAAATTATAGACTAATGATAGCCTAATAGGTTAATTGTTAATGTAATCAAACTCAATGGCTTCTTGCTTTTCCCTAAGTTATTAAGCTTCATTTTTTTTTTTATTTTACTATTTTCATGTTATGCTCATTCAATTGCACATATGTTCTTGGCTTCATTGACAAACAGGCAAATTGACACGCACAGTTTATCTCTTGCAGTAATATTGTAGATGTGAACACATATGATGATCTTAAAGCGGCAATATCACAAGGCAAATGGGCAAGGGGCCCTTGGTCTGCAAGGTTGGTCACCCCCCCCCCCCCCAAAAAAAAAAAACAATATTCGCCAATATGTTTTGATGATGAAAATGTACCTTCCAACATGTTTAGACAAGGAACATGATTTATTCACAACTCTAATATCAAGCTTTACACAATTTCACAGTGATGAAGATGAGTTAAAAGTAAAAGAGGAGACTGGAGCAACTATTAGGTGTTTTCCTTTTGAACAGCCACAAGGGGTTAAAAGATGCTTGATGACCGGCAATCCTGCTGAAGAAGTGGCTATTTTTGCCAAATCATACTAACTCTGCAAGCTTGTTTATTCTTTAAACTCCCAAATAATATGATCTGCAAGTGGGTATTTGTGCTTTTTGTTTAAATTTTTACTTGCTTTTTGAAAAGGCAATTTCTTGTTGTAACTTAGGTAGGTTAATGCAAAATAACACATAATATATTGATTCAGAACTTCGATTCATACTTTCTTAGTTTGTTATCATTGTTTAGAAAAACAATTGAGATGATTCTGTGAGGGGTAAAAGTTGAAGGACTTATATTACTGTAGTTTGATGAAATCTTTGTAATCTATGAATGCTTCTTTATGTTTTATGTTATTCACTAGTGACTTTCATGGCGTAACTTATTCGCTAGCAACTTTCTGCCTCCGTGAAAGAGTATCTTCCGCTTATGTTCTTGCATTAAAATTTTGGCTTTAGTGATATAAATACCTGGACATTTTGTTTTTAATAATATCTACATTTTTAGTTGCTTTGTTAAAGGAAATCCACTAAAATGTTGCAAATGGATTTAGGCAACTCAGACTTTTCACTATTGTATCATCCTCACCCTTGTCGCACTTGCATAAGTACTTGTTAGATGCAGATATTTTTCTCTTGATGTGATTATCGGGTCCAATCACCACATAATTACTTGGGAAATACATCTCATAATCTCATGTTTAATATCATAGGTCACATGATATTGAAATTTTCAAAGATACCAATTAGAAAGTGCAATTGCATCTTAGAAAGTAGTACCAAAGGTCATTTAAAATCATTTCAGAAAGTAATAAGCCTATAGAAACTGCTTTCTAATAATATAATGTGATGTGGTAGAAAAATAGGAAAGCATCCAGTACAAACATTGAACCAAAGAAATCAAGTGTGTTTCTTAGAACAATGATTGGACACTATATAGATTCCATATTTTATATATATTCAAATTATGCTGCAAGCATATTTCATAATAGCTACATACCTCATTTTTGCCATGCTGGAAAACAGGGAAGATATATTACTAAAATAGGAACCTGTTTGGAACACAGACTAAAAAATAGAAGAAAAAGAAGAAGAAAGAAAGATGGTATTTCTTGATTTCAAAAGAATAGAACAAAGGAATGGATACCTACTTCAAGGTTTTCCACTTAGCAGTTAGCAAAAGGTTCTTCCTTTCTAGTTTCTACACTACGCTATTATCAAATGGTCCAAACCTCACAAACTTAGAATCACTTGTTTTTCGGTAGCGTCTAATATGAAGCAGTGAGTTTACTTCCTTACCGGCGAGGAAGTAGAATTGACCGTAGGATGTAGCTTCAAAAAAAAAAAAAAAATGAACGGATGGGATTGGTTATCCTGAGGGAGCAAGTTGACTTCTTATAAATCAATTAAACAAAGTCAAATATTAATAATCATTTAAATGTAAAAATGAGAAAAAATAATAAATTGTTTAAGGCTTTTCTTTCGACAAAGACCTCGTCTTTTACATACTTTGAATGCAAACTTGTGGGTGGCTGTGACCTGATTATCCTTTGCTTTGAGGTTGAAATCAGAATTGAAACCCGATGAGTGAGTGTCGAATCTGAAGTGTAGATTTGAAAGTTTTTGTTTTGTTTTGTTTTGTTTTCTTTTCTTTGCTGAATCTCAGTTGCTCTCAAGTCTCAATTGCCTTAATTTTGACTTAATAATCATAATTCTTAAATTTGGAATTTTGCGGTTTTAAATTTTGAAAGGATACAAATTTGGTATTTAGAATGAAATTAAAAAAATAAAAAGTAGGAGTGGTGGTTGAGATGATGAGTTTGGCTGAAATCTTCATCCCCAATTCTCGGCAAAACATCAGTTTGTTAAGGATGAGACGATTTGTTTATCATCAAACTAAGATTATTTATTTGGATGAGAAATGTGCTCATAGTTGCTTTAAGTTCAGGAAATTTTTTTTAAAAAAAAAGATGAAATAAAAGAAAAATATTCAAAAGAGTGGTAGCGGAGGGATGAATTTTTTAATTTTTTTTATAAAAATAATAATCAAAATGTCTTGAAATAAAAACTTGCTAGTTGAGTTGCCTTTCTTTAACTTCATCCGTTCATTTTTTTGAAACTATATCCTACGGTCAATTCTTCTTCCTTGCTGGTCTACATTGTTTTTCCGTTCATATTAGACGCCACCTTGTTTTTCCTATCCAAATTATGCGGCACCTAAAAATTCAACCCAAATTCCTTGCTTTAGTAGTCCACATTTTTTCATCACATCATATTTATTAATTGAAGATTAATAGTCTTTTGTTTTTCCTTATAAAAAAGCTATCACACAACCGCCAAATAATTGACAAGTAAACGACTTAGTTCTCTTTTTCAAAAATTAGGAAAAATAATAAAAAGCTTGTAATCGTATCTGTTTTCTTTTGTAATTTTTTTTTCCTTTTCCAAACTATTCAAATCGTTGATCACTATTTTACTCCGAAAACACATTTGTTTAAAAAACTTACTCAATAGGGTTTTAGCCTTTTTTTTAAAAGGTTTTTCTAACTAAACCCAACTAAAAATAAAAATAAGGTTAAACAATCTCATCCTATGTGGTCCAATAAAATTACACCCATTTGTTTAGATTTTTTTATGCATAAAATTCTGTTATTTTTATTGAATCATTTAAGATGGAGTTATTTAACCAAGTTTTACTCGGGGCGGTTAGACCACCTTTTTTTAAATGAAAACTTACTGATAGGCTCTACAAAATTTATTGAAATATTTTTTTAAAAAAATCATAAGTTCCTGCGTGAAGCTTATTAATATATGTTTTAAAAAGCTTCCGTAAAGGTTAATAAGGTTTCACTAAATGAAAACTTATGGATAGGCTCTACAAAATATTGGAATAATTTATTTTAAAAAATTCGTAAATTTCTTTGTGAAGCTTACTAATATAAGTTTAAAAAAGCTTACGTAAAGGTTATAAGCTATTTTTATAAATTCAAATAAACTGTTCTAAATGCTTCCCTTGTCATAGAAAACATGTTCTAAAAGGATATGCTATAAGACGCAATAAAATGTATGTACTCAACAGCTTTTATCTTATGCCTCCAATATAAATTTTATTGAGACCTATGTTTTCTTTTACGAATAAATAAATAAGTAATATGATTGCATACAAATAAACACCACAATCACGTCCCTTATCTACATTCATATTTAAGAATAAAATTTTATCATGGGAATTGACTACGGAATTACTTAATTTTTTCATAAAATGAAATTTCGTTGAAAATAAAAATATTTTTAAAATAACTATATCAAGTGCTACATAAAAATTTAAGAGCTACAATACAGGTGGATGCTATAATTAAACTAAACTAGCTAAAATATATCCTAAATAAAGTACTAAAAGCTAACTCAATTGCAAATAATGTGTGGAAACCAACGGCAACGACACTGATCTATAATGTTTTGGTCTGGGATCTTCAAAGTGGCCAAAATTGGTAGGTTATGATCAAGATTCAAGAGACTTTCATAATATGATACATATTTAGTATAAAAACATTATCTTGCATCTAAAACATTTAGCACTTCTTTTAACACTAACCGTGACTAGTATTAATTATAAACAATTATCTGCATGAGCTGGGAACTAATATAAGCGTATTTCTTGATTGAGGATATATTTAAGAATAGAATTTAAGAAAAAGGAAACAAATATCAAAATATTATTTTAATAAATTTTCTGTAATTTAATAATTTTTTTTAAAAAAAGAATGATAAATTAGCATAAATTTATTATTGTCTAATTTTTTTTTTAATTTCATCAACTGTTTATAACTTTTCGTAATTTAAATATGAAAAAAAAAACTATCCTAGCCTTTTCCCCCTCTAAGACCTCATTCTTCAACACATCTTATTTATATTTGTAAAAACATTGTTATTATTAATTATATAAAATATCATCTTTTTTATTTAAAGGGCTTCTAAAGAAAATAAAAAAAATATCATTTTCTTATTTTCATGTTCTTCACAAAAAAAAGAAAATATTCTAGTTTTTTATAATAAAAACATCAATTTAAAACGATCCCACCGTCACAATTTCTGAACTCACTAATTGCTCTGATTCCATTCCATTTTAAATTAATATTCCATCTTAACTTAAGGAGCGAAACCATACATGATGTCAAAGTAAAGCAGAAATTCAGCTATGAGAAAACACCCAGTTAAATTCAATTTGGAGAATTTCAGATGGATAGTATGCTTCTGCAGTTACAATTCTGGCTAATGGCCTAAATTATATATATAAAAAAAAGGCTTAACTAAATATGTGAATTCCAATTTAATGGGTACAAACAATTGCACCATATTTCAATTCATACACCATTGATTTATCCCTTGATTCTGCATATTATATACTTACACAATTGACTCAAGAAATATTGTCACTTTGCTTCTGCTTCTTGGTCCTAGAACTCTCCTCCTCTAAGGATTTCAATTTGTTTTTTATAGCGGCAATTTTTGCACTGCGACTTGTTTGTCCCATGGCACCACCACCACCACCACCATTGAGATGCATCTTGTGTCCTTCACCAGCTGTTTTTGTAGAGCCATCAGCTGTTTCCAACATGCACTTATCACCGGCAAGACGAACCACCAATGGCCGGCCGCAAGCTAACCTCCCATGCATTTTCTCCTTGGCTAATTCTGCTTCCTGCATTCTCACTTTAACAATGGAAATCAGAAATTGCTAGAAAGTGAAGTCACTAATGTATGCAATCAACTTACCTCTTTTGTGCTGTACTGGATAAAAGCAAAACCACGTGGCTCCCCGCGTTTTGGGCCGCGTGTGTGCCATAAGAAGTCCTCAGAAATTATCTTTCCATAGGGAGAAAACATTTTAAGCAAAGCAGCTCTGGAACACATTGAGAAGAAAAGGAGAGAATATGTCAGTATGCGCATTCAGCACAAAACAAAAACAAAGTCTTGGTGGGTAGTTAGCAAGCCTCACTCTGTAATTCTAAGATCAAGGTTACCAATATAGAGTCTACTTTCACCCCTATCATCATTGGGATCCTGCATTCAGCCATACATAAAATAAGTGCTAGAATACATTGACATGCAAAATATCAAAATCCAAACGACCAATTTTAGGTACTACCTACATATTAGTTAAGTGGATTCTAAGAATTCCAAAATTTGAATTTATTCCTGAATGTAATATCTATGGGATGGGATGGGATGGATATTTTGCTGCTGTATTTTAAGGAGGATATTTTCAGTCCCTTTTTGCAATAATTTTTCCAGTTAAATAGATTTTCTTCTTTCATCTACAGATTTTTTACATCTGATTGAATTTCCCCTTACATACAAAAACATACACGTGATGCTTAGACAAGGAAAATCATATTGAAAATTCGAGAACAGTACAAAACCTTGTCCCCTCAGACAAGTAATTATAAAATGAGACATTGCAAGATCTGTCCCTCAGCAACGACAACAAAGAGGAAAACGATAAATTCGTAAAACTACACAAAATTAGTTGAAATAACAAATAAACATAATATAAATAAGAGATCAGATATTGAGCATACCATGATGGCAAACAATACAAGTGAAGGTTCAACCAAAACTCTGAATCATAGAATGTACATCACCCTGCATATAAACAATAACATTTAAGTTTTGACATCTTACTCAACAGCATGTTCAGACATATCATTGACATTATCAACTTATAAGGGGTTACTTAGATCTAGTTCACTGAATGCAATTCCATGATGTACAATCATCACTTAGCCAACATAAGAGACAATATTTTGCTGTGCAGAATTGCAAATTTGGAAGAGTTTAATTTATATATAAGGTCAGTGTAAAGAATTTTTACCCAAATTAGCTCATAAGATTTGACCAATTTACCACATCATCTTATTTATTAATATCACGCAGTGATAAAGATAAATTTCTATTAGATGCCTGCAAAGTATATAAATTAACATGAAAGAAGCAATAAGATAAACGACTCCCAAGTTTTATTAAATAAGAATTACTTGCCACACTCTACACTTTTGAAATTACTCAGGTGCACATAATTTCAATAGGATTTTCATCTACCCAAAAGCGAAAACCGAATAATTTTTAACGGAATTCACCCATGCTACATAATCAATTTCCAATTTTGCCAAATGGGTTCGTTATATCAAAAGACCAGAACAACACTCTAAATAATAAAAATAAAGAAAGAAAGGAAAAAGCAAAACCTTGAAAAATCCCCATTTAAATTACACAGGATGACTAACTATCCGATAAATTCACCAATTATTTTCTGTATCCAGCAATTAACAATCAATTTCATTATCCCCAAACTACACATCTAATGTAGCCTTCCCCCCCCCCCCCCCCCAATTTGTAGGTGCTAAAGGAATATTATCTAAGCAAAATACGAAGAAAGGGAGAGAGTTACCGTATTATAAAAATTGGGGGCTTCGATTGTAGCAAATAGAATGAAAGCAACGAATTAGGGTTTCTATCTCGCTAAGTTGAAGAAGAAGAAGCGAACAAGGTCGTGGGGTTTTGAATCCAACACTCTATAAAGTGTATCTTGCACCTCTTTCTCTCTGAAAAGTCAAAAATATCCTTAATGAGATAAATCTTCCTTCCCAACCATCATTCCAAAAGTATAAATTATGCTTAGGGAAGCTTTTAACATTTTGGATTAGAAATATGGAGTCAATAGACATGTTTCCAGAAGAGGCATTTCAGAAGCATATTTTCAAATTTACGGAATATGTTTCTGGAATGCCTATTTCAAAAATATGTTTGAAGGATGTATATCTCATTAAGTGTATATTTTACTTTAAAAAAAAAAGAGAGAGAGAGAGGTGTAAGATACATTTCAAGGAGCTTAGGATTCAAAACCCTTCTGACCCATGAAAAAAAAAAAAAAAACTCTCTTTTGAGATATTTTATTTATCTCTAATTATAAGATCATTTTAAAAATTGTTTATCACTTTTTATAAAATTATTTTTTAATATTTAGATATATTAATTATTTTTTCTCTTAAACATTTTTATTAAATTATTTTCTTTTAAAAATTAATAAAAATAATTAAATAAACAAAAAATGAGAAAAAATAATTTAAGAATAATAATACAAATAATTAACATATTTAATATAATTAATTAAATTAACCACTTTTATTAAAAATGTAAATTATTTAAAATAATCTTATAATTAACTATAAATAGATTACTAATCATTTATAGATATCAGGTGAATGGGTAAAAAGTTATGTATTTAATGGATCATCTAAGAAATTTTAGGGCATTTTTAATTTGATTTGATGGACCAATCCATTTAGATTTAGAAATAATTGAATTTAAAATTTTTAATATGATCGAAAGGAAATTAAAAGTTTTTCCTCTTAAGATCCTATAAAACCTATCTAAAGAACACTATAGGTCTATAGCCTACAATTAAATTTTTAGATATTTATCAATTATTATATGTTGCACTTATACTGTACAATATAAATGAATGTATAAGTGCACATTTAATGATTGTACATTTGCACATGCATGTTTTTATGCACATGAGGAGAAATTCTTAGCTCTGACTTCGTCATGCATATATCATTATACACAAGTAGGTGCTTCATAAGTTTATAATTGTGGATTGCTTTAAGATTACTTTCCAAATTCAATAAAATTCTTGACTTTTATTTTTAAAATTTTGTTATATTAATTCATTTGGTTTAATATAAATATTTATTATTATTATTTAGAATGACACGGCCTCTACATCGCTTTGGAAATATATTGTATGAATTAAAAATACTAACAAACATTTCAATTAAGATTTAATTTCATTAAACATATTATCAACTTATGAAGTGTGATGCATTTTTTCACCCTATTCTAATTTGTGAACAGCTAGGGTACAGTAGTGGAAGGCAGCCAAACCGATTACTTGGAATCAAAATTTCTGTTAACTTTCTTTTCAACCAATTAAAGAAGCCAACCAAACAAGACTCATGGGCCATTAATAATTGCTAAATGGACTAGAAGCAAATAAGCTCCACCATACCACTTTCGATCAATAAAAGTAATTGAATGAATTACCAAGAAACTAAAGTAATTGAATGAACATTCAGTGCCATTCCAGTGTGCTATTTATCCTTCTAGTAAAGCACCTTAACAAAAGTCTAATTGATCGTTCACACTTCACACTCAAATTGTTCCTACAATATGTCATCTGGAAGGTGATTACTATCCACATCATCTGCTTGGAAATTAATACTGTTTACTTTCAATAAAATGTAATTAAATTCAAGATCGAAGCAGCACATATTTTTCCATCTAAATTGTTTACATTTTGAAAAAGAGTGATTATATTTTAACTAACAAAAAAAATTCAAATTTCTAATCTATGATTCTCTTTTCTCTCCATCTCTCTTCTCATCACATTATACCAACAATCAAATTAATATCAGACATTTATGAATATGTTCTAAAAATATTAAGTTGTATATTTTGATTTAGTTTATTTTTATTTCTCTTCTTTTAAAAATTCAATTTAAATACAATTTTTTAAGAAATTAAAAATAAAAGTAAATATTTTTTAATAAAAAAATTTAAAACAGAGTCTCTTAAAATTTAATTGGATTTTTTTACTTTCAGATAAAAGAAAAAAGTTGAGCAAAACACCATTGATTCCAACTGTATATGCCTAATATATATTTTTAGGGTTAGATATACATTTTTTTTTTTAGTCACACATACCATTTATTTACTAACATTTCACTTATCTTTCTCCCAAATACTATTTTCTGGATTCTCTAATATTTAAGATAAGATAAATATTACTTTTAACATCAACAACACCTTTAACCTAAGTTAATTGGGATTCGTGATAAATAAACTCAATGATAAATCGAAAATGAGATAAAGAAAGAGAAATGGAGAGGAGAAAAAAGTGGAAATAAGACAAAAGAAAGAAAAAATAAGCTAAAATAAAATAGAGGTGAAAGGAAGAAGGGAGAAAAGAAGAGGAAAATGATTAAAATAAGGAAATGACTGAAACATAGAACTATTATTGGGTTTAACCCTCCACCAAACTTATAATTTTTCTCCACTCCGTCCTAAGACATACCGTCCCAGGTAAGTTTTAGTCAACCTCTACATCTCTTTGTATCGAACTCTTGATAACAAACTATTTTTCTTGCAGGAGCATTCAGCGGTCGTCTCATAACGTATCAAAATCACCTCATTTTATATTCTTCATCTTTTCACGTACCAATACCACTAATAATACCGATCCCACTAATAAAGATAACTTTACTATCTAAAAATTGTATTAACTTATTAGAATCCTTCCCGTTCCCCAAACAATTGAACAATATTTTAAGTATAACTATAAACTATTCTTAATTCCAAATGCTCACCACAAGTATCCAAATAAAAATTGGATTTTAGTTTGATAAATACAAAATGATCTCAGTATTTTTAATTACAAATAAAATATGTAATCGTTTCTTTGTTTCACACTTTCTCTTATATATTATTATATTATTACTTCATAAAGGACCTACTAAATTTAAGGACCAGAAACCGAACCAAACTGAATCTAGCATAGTTGGTTCAACTTCAAGCCACCATCCAGAGAAGACACATTTTGTGTGAAGCATAAAAAAATGTTGCTTTTTAAACACAACCATTAAGAAAATGAAAAATAGTGGCAACCCTTTGACTTGATGAGTGTCCAAAATTGATGTACATTTGTTGTCTCTCTCCTCTTTCTTTTTTAAGTCTTCACTGCAAATCTTTTTCCAGCTTCCACTTCTTCCATGCGAGCTTCAAACTCCTCAAAGACCACAATTCCTTCTTCCATGGAGGCTCAAAAGCTAATTATACATTTCATTCTTCTTCTTTTCATTTCTTATTCATCCTCTTTCACTACCATAGATAACTACCTTCTTAGCTGTGGATCACAGAACAATGCCTCTCTCTTCAATCGCATCTTCATCAGTGATTCCACCAGCCAAGGTTCAAATTTTCTCTCTGCTGACAAATCCATTTCCCTCACCAACCAAAACCCTCCTCCAAATTTACCTACTTTGTACCACACTGCAAGAGTTTTCCTCAGCACTGGGAGCTACAGATTCAACATGAGGATGAGTGGTACCCACTTTGTTCGTTTTCATTTCTCACCTTTTAAGGCTCAAAGGTTTGATCTAAAATCTGCTAACTTTAGTGTCTTGGTTGATGGGAATTTGGTGCTGAGAAATTTCAAGCCAAGTAATGGTGCACTGCTTAAAGAGTTTATTTTGAAGATAGGGTCAAATTTGCTTGAAATTGTGTTTAGACCTGAAGGTAATTCAGGTTTTGGCTTTGTGAATGCTGTGGAGGTGTTCGCTGCTCCTGCTGATTTTGTTGTAGATTATGGAGCTAGGTTGGTTGGTCCTTCTGGTGTGGTAGAGTACAAGAACCTTTCATCTCAGGTTTTGGAAACTGTCCATAGGATTAATGTTGGGGGTGTAAAAGTAACTCCTTTTAATGACACCCTTTGGAGGACTTGGATTCCTGATGAGGAATTTCTGGTTTTGAAGGATGCTGCTAAGCGTGTGGGGATCACTCACACACCAAATTACCAGAAGGGAGGCGCAACTCGAGAGATCGCGCCTGATAATGTTTACATGACTGCTCAGGAAATGAATAATGATCACTCCATTATAGCTTCACGGTTCAACATAACCTGGAATTTTCCTGTGGCTCCAGGTGGTGTTCGGCACTTGGTTCGGCTGCATTTCTGTGATATTGTTAGTGTTGCTCTTAATTTGCTCTACTTTGATGTGTATATCAATGGGTATTCTGCTTACAAGGATCTTGATTTGTCATCCCTTACATTCCATGTGCTTGCGTCTCCGGTCTATGTGGATTTTGTTGTAGATTCCGATGAATTGGGTGTTATTCAAATAAGTGTTGGCCCTTCTGAACTGAGAAGTTCTACGAGGATGAATGCCATTTTGAATGGTGCAGAGATAATGAAGCTGGTGAATGTTCCCGGCTCACATGTTGTTCCTAGGAAGAAGAGGTTGTGGGTGTTGGTGGGTTCAATTGTTGGAGGAATTGTTGTTTTGCTTTTGGTTATAGCTGCTTTGCTGCTTTCTCTCAAATGCAGGAAGAAGAAGAAACCAAGACAAAGAACAATGGAAAGTGTAGGATGGACGCCTTTACGTATGTTTGGAGGGAGTTCACTTAGTAGAATGTCTGAAGGGACAGCTTTTCCCTCTCCTGGTTCTTATGGTTATTTTGGCTTGAGAATCTCCTTTGCTGATATACAATCAGCAACAAACAATTTTGATAGAAGTCTAATTATAGGGTCTGGTGGGTTTGGCATGGTTTATAAAGGGGTGCTTAAAGACAATGTGAAGGTTGCAGTCAAAAGAGGCATGCCTGGATCCAGACAAGGCCTTCCAGAATTCCAGACTGAAATAACAATCTTATCCAAAATTCGCCATCGCCATCTTGTTTCACTAGTTGGATATTGTGAAGAAAATTCAGAAATGATACTTGTTTACGAGTATGTGGAAAAAGGTCCACTCAAAAAGCATCTATATGGCTCAGCAGGACATGCACCTTTGTCTTGGAAGCAGCGGCTTGAGATATGCATTGGTGCAGCTAGAGGTCTCCACTACCTACACACTGGTTTCGCACAAGGAATCATCCACCGTGACATCAAATCAACCAATATTTTGCTTGATGAAAACTATGTGGCCAAGGTTGCCGATTTTGGTCTTTCAAGATCTGGACCTTGTCTCAATGAAACCCATGTGAGTACTGGTGTGAAGGGAAGTTTCGGTTATCTTGATCCGGAGTATTTCCGAAGGCAGCAGCTTACAGATAAGTCAGATGTTTACTCATTTGGGGTGGTGCTTTTTGAGGTTCTTTGCGCCAGACCTGCTGTTGATCCACAACTTGATAGGGAACAGGTGAACTTAGCCGAATGGGCACTTGAATGGCAGAAAAAGGGCATGCTGGAGCATATCATTGATCCCTATCTTGTTGGGAAGATAAAGCAAAGCTCATTGAAGAAATTTAGTGAAACAGCAGAGAAATGTTTGGCTGAATATGGTGTTGATAGGCCAACAATGGGTTCTATATTGTGGAATTTGGAATATACACTTCAACTCCAAGAAAGTGAACAAGAAGGGGAGCCATATGATGATAGCAGTGCTCAGGAAGCAGTGAATGTGACAACTACAACAATTCCTGGGAGTCCTTCGAGTAATGTAAGAAGAGAGAGAGATAATGATAATGGTTATTCAGACATAAGTGCTACTGAAGTTTTTTCTCAACTAATGAACAGTGAAGGCAGATAGAGATAGAAATGTCATGCAAATAGAGGATACTTTTGCTGATGTATAAAAAGTTTCACATGGAAATAAAGGTATCAAGCTTTACTTGTACTTTGATAATTATTTTCTTTATAATTTTTGTTTTGTTAAAGAAAATTGCACCAAAACCAATATTAACATTTACATATGGAAGGCAGTAATAGGTAAGGCTCATTTATAGTTTCTTAGTCTTTATTTTCATGATGTCTGACATTGGAGAGATACAAATATCTATATCATAGTATAACCTTATCCGTTTTTGATTTTTTGTTATGTACCCGTTCTGTATTTATCAAGAGAAGAATTGGTATAAGTTGCACACTTTATAAGTCTGGTTCTATCATTAATTTCTATTTCTTCCATTTCTGCTTCAGCTGAAAGATCAAGTCTGTCTTAGTGATGTTGCATGAAGTAAAATAGTTATCATAATAACTTTTTAAAATTTTCTGTTATTTACTTATTTTGGCCTGTTATGAATTTATTTGAGAAAATAAAATGAACTATGCTCTTCATCTATGGCTTTCACCATTGTGATGTATGGTAAGGGATAGGTAGGCAATCTTGTCCCCATGAATGACAATGACAGCTTCCACGAGTAAAACCACCGATTGCCATGTCACAAGGCTGCAATTTATCATTACCAAAGTCGCCGCCACTCATTGAGAAGAACAAAATTATACCATAAGATAGCTAACCATTTTGCTTAATGTCATATAACAATATGCAATACAAAAATAACTTTAAATTTTTTCATGAGCAGCAAAGATGAATACGCAGAAGATAGGTTCAATACTAGATACAAAATTTATTTATTTACCTATATCTCAAACCTATATTTTTCTACCATATAGGACATGCTAAATCTTTGAACTATTATTGCTTTGGATAAACTCTTATTAACAGGTTCTTTTTTAGTTAAAATGCATACATTTGTATTAAGAGACTATGATAAGCAAGAAAAAGAATCCCAAGTTGCAAATAATGCACTGGAGGATGATCAATAAATATACATTTCCAAAATCCTAGTTTGAGGGATGACCTGAACTTGATTCATATAGAAATCACAATCCTGCATCACTTGAATTTATTTAAGCTGATACCTGCCATAAATAATGAGAAATACTGTCTTATTAGCCTAGACACCATGGTTAGCTATCTCACCATCCAACCTGCTTGATCAAATAGAAGCTTCTCCAGTGAAGATTGTTTTATCCTTAGGAGAATGCAAAAACATGATGGTTTTTCTATCTAACACTCTCCCTCATCCGGGAGGACTTTGAGCTTGAAGTAGAGACAATGCACATATCCACCTTGTGTTGAAATTTAATTTTTATTTAGAAAAATGAGGGTAACAAAGATTGAACTCTAAACTGCATGGTCATGTGCTGACTCTGAAATCATGTTATGAACTAATTACCCCAAAAGCTTAAGCTATTGAGTACAAGCACAGGAATTGTTTTAAAGAGTTTACCTTTTTTTTGCACGTTTACACGGACAGACATTCAATAGTGTTTGAATGTGTGCATCAGTAGCCTTGACTTTTTCTTTTCTGTCTCACTTTAGTTTATTTTTTCTTTTACCAAGTTTTAAGGAGTTTGTTGTTATGTTGTTCGACTGTTATGTACCAGTCGTTAATGGCTTAAGCTTAGTTGCTAAAGTTAAGCTAGTTGTTATTTTTTTTTCTGTTTTTCAGTTTTAACTCAGTCTATTTAAGCAATATCTTATGCAATCAATAAAGTACACTTCTTTTTCGAGAATACTTAACTCTCCGCTTCTCTAATATATTTCCAACAAACTGGTATCTAGAGCCATTTTATCAGGGATCTGTGAGTAATCCAACAACTCACCATAAAAATCTTACCTTCCTTGATTCAATCCATAACATGGATTCTAAAACACCCTTTACGGCATTGGCACCACCAGTGTTAAAGGGTAAAAAATATAAACTATGGGCTGCCAGGATGAAAGCTCACCTCAAGGTGAATGATCTCTGGGAAGCTGTTGAGGAGGACTATGAAGTTCTTCCCTTGATAGATAATCCAACCATGGCTCAGCTGAAGAGTCATACTTTAAAGAAATCAAGGAAGTTGAAGGCAAAAGCTACATTATTTGTTGTTGTCTCATAAGAGATTTTTACCAGAATCATGCATCAAAACTCAACATTTGAAGTTTGGAATTTCCTTAAAATTGAATATGAAGGAGATTAAAAAGATAAAGGTATGCTAGTGCTCAATTTGATTCGTGAGTTTGAGATGCAGCAAATGATGGAGTCGGAGACAATCAAGGAGTACACAGATAAGCTTCTTAGCATCACTAACCAAATAAGGATGCTTGATTCTGAATTTTCTGATTCTAGAATTGTTCAGAAAATATTTGTAACCATTCCTGAAAGATTTGATGCTACTATATCCGCCATAGAGAATAGCAAAGATCTATCAAAAGTCACCTTAGCAGAACTAAACATTGCTTTACAGGCTCAAGAACAAAGGAGATTGATGAGGAGTGAAAGTTCTGTGGAAGAAGCATTGCAAGCTAAGTTACAAATCAGTCAAGGATAGAAAGGCAAAAGGAGGAGTTTTAAGAAGAATTTCAACCCAAGTGTTACAGCTAGCGAAAAGAAGAGGGACTTTCCTCCTTGCAAACAATGTAACAAGAAGGGTCATCCTCCTTTCAAATGTTGGAGAAGACTTGATATAAAGTGTGGGAAGTGCAATAAACTTGGCCACCATGAAAGGATATGCAAAAGCAATTCTCAATGGAAGGACGATGCCCAAGTAGTAAGCGAACAAGAGGAAGAGCAGCAACTGTTCGTAGCATCATGTTTTACAAGCAGCAGTTCAAGCTCTAATGATTGTTGGCTTGTAGACAGTGGTTGTACTAATCACATGACAAGTAATGAAGAACTCTTTAGAGAGTTAGACAGGTCACAAGTATCCAAAGTCAGAATAGGTAATGGTGATTACATTACTGTCAAGGGGAAGGGAACTGTTTCTATAGAGAGTAGCACAGGTACAAAACAAATTTCTGATGTTTTGTATGTACCTGACATTGATAAGAATTTACCGAGTGTTGGGCAACTACTTGAGAAGGGATTCAAAGTCTTCTTTGAGAACAAGCAGTGCACGATCAAGGATTTGTATGACAATGAGGTCATAAGAATTAAAATGAGAGGCAAGAGTTTCTCACTTGACCCAATGGAGGGGGGAGCAAGCAGCTTATACTGCTGCTATGACCAACACAGAGACTTGGCACAAGAGGCTAGGTCATTTTCATCATGCAGCAATTTTGAATATGCAAAAGAAGGAGTTAGTTCGTGGCTTGCCCCATATTGAGTCCAATCTACCAAGCTGCAAGGCGTGTCATTTTGGTAAACAAGCAAAGCTTCATTTCCAAAAAGGAGCTTGGAGAGCTGTCAAGAAGCTGCAACTCATTCATACAGGCGTTGCCGGACCACATAAAACTCCTTCACTCAATGGGAGTAAATATTAGATTATTTTTATTGATGATTATACAAGGATGTGTTGGATCTATTTTCTAAGGTTCAAGTCAGAGGTTGCAGGCGTGTTCTTCAAATTCAAGAACTGGATTGAGAACCAAAGTGGCTTTAGAATTCAAGTTTTGAGGTCAGATAATGGCAAAGAATACACCTCAAATGAATTTGATAAATTCTGTGAGGTGGCTGGAATTGAGCATCAACTTACAACCCCATACACTCCACAACAAAATAGGGTCAGTGAGCGAAAAAAATAGAACTATAATGGAGATGGCTAGATGTATGCTTCATGAGAAGGAACTTCCTAAAGAATATTGGGCAGAGGCAGCAAATACTACTGTATTTTTGTTGAACAAACTGCCCACAAAAGCAGTTGACGGGAAGACTCCTTTTGAGGCCTAGTATGGCTTTAAGCCACAATTAAAAAATCTGAAAGGTTTCAGTTGTTCGTGTTTTACTAATGTACCATAGGTTAAGCGAGACAAGTTGGACAAAAGAGCGGAGCCCAACATATTTATCGGATATAGCTTAACATCTAAAGCTTAAAGAATTTTTCAACCTGACACAAGAAAAATTCTAATATGTAGGGATGTAACCTTCATGGAGAATGATAAGTGGAGCTGGAACAATGAAAATCAGCAACCCGATGATTTGAATCAAGAAGATTTGCAAAGTTGTTGTGCTTGAACCAGCAGGATATCAGGAAGCAGAAAAAGATCTTAAATGGAGGGTTGCAATGCAGGAAGAGCTCGCTATGATCGAAAAAAATCAGACCTGGGAATTAGTTGAAAGACCTCAACATCAGAAAGTGGTTGGAGTAAAATGGGTGTTAAAAAAAGGAGAATGCAGATGGCTCAATTAACAAATATAAAGCAAGGTTAGTGGTAAGAGGGTATGCTCAAGTTTTTGGAGTAGATTATTTTGATACTTTTGCTCCAGTTGCAAGGCTAGATACAATCAAAATGTTACTAGCTATTGCAACACAAAAGCAATGGAAGATTTATCACCTTGATGTCAAGTCAACCAACCTTCTTAAATGGCTTCCTAAAGGAAGAAATTTATGTTGAGCAACCTGAAGGCTTTGCTGCAAAAGGAGATGAAGACAATGTGTATCTATTAAAGAAGGCGTTGTACGGCTTGAAGCAGGCTCCAAGAGCCTGGTATAGTAGAATTACCTGCTGAAACTAGGCTTTGTAAAAAGCCTTAGTGAGTCTACTTTATATGTTAAAGGTGACAATGATAATTTTCTTGTGGTATCCCTATATGTGGATTATCTCCTAGTCATTGGTAGTAACATTGAGCTTATTCAACGGTTCAAAGAAGACATGATGCGAGTCTTTGAGATGATTGATCTTGGAGAAATGTCCTATTTCCTCGGACTAGAAATCAAGCAGAGACAAAATGAAATATTCATTTGTCAACAGAAGTATGCATAAGAGATTCTAAAGAAATTCCACATGGATAACTGTAAGAGTATGAACACTCCTATGTGTCAAAAAGAGAAGTTATGCAAGGATGATGGAACAGCTAAAGTGGATGAGTTCAAATATAGAAGCTTGGTTGGCTGCTTGATGTATCTCACAACAACAAGGCCAAATATTATGTATGTTGTAAGTGTTCTTTCAAGATTTATGAATTGTGCTAATGAGTCTCATCTTAGAACTGCAAAAAGAGTTCTCTGATATGTCAAGGGAACTGTAAGCTTTGGTGTTAATTTTTGTCTGATGCCAAGTTTCGAGTTGCAAGGCTATTCTGATAGTGATTGGGCCGGATCTTTAGATGACATGAAAAGCACTTTTGGTTTCTGGTTCAACTTCGGATCAGGAATATTTACTTGGAGTTCAAAGAAGCAAGAAATTGTGGCTCAATCAATAGCCGAAATAGAGTTCATCTCAACAACAACATCTGTTAATCATGCTATATGGCTGAGAAAATTTTTAAATGATATGCACTTAGAGCAAAGAACACGTACCAAAGTCATGGTCGATAATCAAGCGGCTATAGCTATCTCAAACAATCCAGTTTTTCATGGCAAGACCAAGCATTTCAGCATCAAACTATTCTTCATTAGAGATGTTCAGAAAGATGGTGCAATTAGACTGAAGTATTGCAACACTGAAGATCAACTAGTAGACATATTTACAAAGCCTCCTGCAAAAGGAAGATTTGAAGATTTAAGAGAAAGACTTGGAATTTACACCTACTGATGCAAGGAGGAGTGTTTGAACGTGTGCATCAGTAGCCTTGAGTTTTTCTTTTTTGTCTCACTTTAGTTTATTTTTCTTTTACCAAGTTTTAAGGAGTTTGTTGTTTGTTATGTACTAGTCGTTAGTGGCTTAAGCTTAGTTGTTGAAGTTAAGCTAGTTAGTTGCTAATTCACCCATAGCATATTAATTAATAGGATAATGTGGCAATAGGAATGGATTCCTATTGGATATTTGTGTAAAGAAATTTTATACTGGCAGTATAAACAAATTTAATTCGTTGCTTTAATATCTAATTGGAAACCTAATTGTACTCTTAAGGCTCCTCAGAAAATCATAAAAAAAATACTCCAATATTGTGTCAAGTAAGTTATTACCTTTGTCTTTAATTATAAAACTCTTTTAACTAATTCATGTCTCTTAAGAAAAATAATTATTATATTAAATTTATCAATTATTTATATTATAATTTCAAAATTACCTCTTTCTTCAATGTATCCACTTATTTATTTCTTATTAATGTTTGAAAAAAGAATAATTAAGGATATGTAAAGATAAAAAAGAATTAATAATTTAGAAATTAGAAAATGATATTATATAAAAAAAGAATTCTATAATTAGAAGCATACAAATATTTGATTAGAAATGCAGTAGGTTCTTCGGTCACTTTTAATTAAGTATATTTATAAGGAATATCACTTTGAAGCTGCATGTACATTTCACGTGCTTTTGTATCATTTCTCATCATTTTTTTCCGAACATGTCAAGAAAGAATATATGAAAAGATCATTTACCATCTGTTAACATGTTCACATTTGGCATGTCAATCGAACTCATTCAACATCCGCCTATAAAATTCTCTAGAAGAATATGTAAAAATTCCTTTTCAGCTGATAAAAGGGTCAAAGAATACTTATTCAATTCTAGATTTTCTTAAAAGGGATTGGCCTGCCCCATTTTTGCTCACTCCACTACTTTACAGAAAGAAAAGGCTCCTTTCAGATAAGATTGGAATTGAATGATGCATAGAAGAATTTACATATACGCGAATATTACTATTACCCGAAATCATAGGTCCAAGTTCAACCTCTTATTAAAAACAAATAAGACTCCTAATCAAGTAGGACCACCTACATGAACAAAATGGGGATGCTTAGGTAAGGTTGGCTTCCACCATTTTGCCTTTGAAACCCCTTTAAGAGGTTATTCTATGCATAGATTTCTGACTTCTCAGTCAAAAAGGCCAATAAACTGCTCACAATCCTGCTAAATTTTGCAATGTGTTGGGGCAATAGTAGTTTGTCCTCCGCTCCTCTTTCTGCATGCTGTGGTCCACTTGTCTACTGAGACACGCTTCTCTATACTCCCTCCGGCTTAGAGCAATAAATTTATTTGTCTGGTGTAACTCGTGTTGTTCTAAACATGCAAATTAGATATGAATGTTAACAGTATTTTTAGGATATTAATTAAAAAATAAAAAATATTTATTAAGAAAAACATAAAAAAGTGTAAAAAAAGTTATAATTTTACACATTTTAATAAAAATATTTTTTCTTTTAATTTCTTAATCAATATTATAAATAAATATACTGATTATCATTTGTTATTAGATATCGTGGTAATGATAAAAAGACATCACAAGGGGCACATCACTGGAAGTCTTTGAAGAAAAAGTAATTTGTATGATGTCTAAGAATGAGTTGGTTACATTAGCATGTTTGACTTCAGATTTTGGATGTGATTTTCTATATTTTAAATGTGATTTTCAGTAGTTTTAATATCCTATGGTATATTTGTATTTACGTGATATTTTATGTTGAATTTTTTTAATTGATAAATATTAATTGTTAATTTTTGTTAGCAAAAACGATGGAATTTGTGATATTTTTCTTTTTTTCCTATTTTTTAACCACCTAATTAATCTCATATATCCCCATTTATGTTGTTGATGGTAAAAACTTGAATTTTCTTTTGTCACATTTACAGCTTTAGATGTGAGAAATTGCTTGAGTGTGAAATGGAAATCATAACGCGATTCCAAACAAACACCTAGGCTAGACGTGTTTCCTCTATTGGCAACATGTTTCAATACATGTAATAAGTATGGGTGCACATCCAACCCATTATAGATGTGTATGCTACTATATGTTTTTTGAAGCTATTAACCCTTATAGATGTGTATGCTACAACATGTTTTTTGAAGCTATTAGTGCTAGTTTTTACTTCTAACATGAAAAATACGTGATGGATTGAGACTTTGACCAAAGTGCCACAATTTTAAAAAAAATACTTGAATGCCACGCTAATAGTACATTTTATCAGAGTGACACGTGACATATTTCGTCACCCCCTCCAGCGAAATAGGTACGATGACATGACACAATTTTGGTGGCCACGTAATTCGCTACAAGGCCCAACGAATTACGTGATCAACAACTGTCAATGAGAAGTCAGAAGTGGCAGGACACGTGACAGCTGGCTAGTAATTCGCTATAAGGGGTAGCGAAATACGTGTCATATTTCGCTAGACAGTCTGGCGAAATAGGGACATGTGGCAGTTCACTAGTAATAGCGAAATAGGTCTCCTATTTTGCTACACAACCCAGCGAAATACTACCACACCCCCCATCTATATATACCCACCCCCTGCATTTGTATCTCGTCCCACATTCGTTTCATTTGAGTAGTGTATATTTTTTTGAGAGTATTTGCAAAATAAGTGGTAGTAGAAATGGTTTGATCACCATTGTATACTATAATGGGAAAAGATACATTGGACCAGATGGTCAAGTGTTTGAAGGAGAAAGCAAGATGTTTCGTATGCCTCCAGGATGCAGCTATCATGATTTGATGAAAATCATATATAAGAAGTTGAGATTACAACGGGGTCAGTCTGTATCTCGATTGAGTGCTCGATGCGCATCCGACAACCCGATGCAGTGGGGTTGGTGTGGATGTCGTAGATGATGACAATGTAACCTTAGTTTCAGACGCATGCAAATCTGACGGAGGAGACCCTAGATTTATAGAATTGTATGTGGAAATAAACTGTGGTGGACAGTCAAGCAGTCAAAATTTTGTAAGAAATAGTGGTTCAATTGACCTTAACGTAGAGTCGATGGTGAATTTCGAAGATAGAGAAGTATCATCGTCACCACCACCTGCAATGCAACTAACACAACAAATTGATTCATAAGATACCGAAATGGTGCCGGCCCATTAGCCATATTTGCCCATGGAGAGTTCGGAGGAAGAGGTTGATGAAGGTGTTGTTCCAGATACTGACTCATCGGATACAGACGTCGATGATGATTTTGATCGTACTTTTGCTATGCCTTCTCCGGGCATTGTCGGAATGCAAGGCCCATTTCCGATTCCAGGTATGGACGCAAAATTGTGCGTTACTTAGTATTGTTAAAATGGTTGCCAGTTTAACATAACAATGTCTTTAATGTGTCATTATACAACAGAGGCCAATGTAGCATTTTGGCCTAACATAAGTTATTACACGAATATTAATTGGGGGCACCCAGATGAGGAGTTAGATGACATGCAAGGAGTGCAAATACCTAACTGGGAGATGGATTAAGAGCTATATAAGGGTCAGGTGTTTCAAAGCAAGTTCGATGTGCAAATCGCAATAAAGCAATATTGCATGGCCGAGCATCGCACAACCGTAGTTGCAAAAAGTGATATGAAAAGGCTTATAATGGTTTGTGAAAATCATAATGAGGGTTGTGCATGGAGGATGAGGGCATACGAAAAAAAGGGTGGCACGGAATAGATTGTAGGCATATGGAACAACCAACACACGTGCGTTACTCATAATCTCTCTCAAGATCACAAGCAACTTGACTCAAATTTCGTATGTTCGGTGATCCTAGGTAATTCAAATTTGTTGTGTTGGAGTCTATATTTTGTTGCTAAAGTAAGTAACATGTTATTGTCTAATGAAATGCATAAATGATTAAGGAGGACCCCAATGTTAAAATTGGGTTAATTCAGGAAAGGATTTCAACAATGCTTGGATTTCATATTTCATACAGGAAGACATGGAAGGTAAAGCAAAAAGCTATTGTGAAGGTCTTCAGGGATTGGGATGAGTCATACGCGTTCCTGCCAAGGTGGTTGGGTTACATGCTAAATTTTGCTCAAGGGTCTGCCTTTAAGCTGGAAACGATTGATCATTTCGTTGATGGACAACTGGATCGGAGTGCTAAGGTCTTCAATAGGGTGTTTTGGACATTTAAGCAATGTTGTGATGCTTTTAACTATTGCAAGCCTGTTATCAGCATCGACGGTACCCATTTGTATGGGAAATATCGTGACACATTGCTCATTGCAACATCAGTTGATGTCAACAATTACGTCCTTCCAATTGCATTTGCGGTTGTTTCGGGCGAGAATATTGACAACTGGTCATGGTTTTTAGTACTAATTCATATTCATGTTACGCAGAAAGATGAAATATGTCTTATTTCCTATCAGCATGCGGGCATTATGGTGGTGTTGAACAATGTAGAACTCGGATGACAACCACCCAGGGCATACCATGTTTTTTGCATTCGGTATTTGGCGAGCAATTTCAATTACAAGTTTAAGAATACGATGTTGAAGAAACAATTGAAGAAGTTAGGTAAGCAATATTATACATGCACATGATCCACAACCTCAGTATCGCCTGATATTTACGTGTTTTGTGTATATGTAGGTTACACAACTTCCCGGTTAGATTTTGATGCCGGCTTAGACCAATTTAAAGAAGCAAGTCCTCAAATAGCCGCGTGGATTGATCGAATCCCAAAGGAGAAGTGGAGTCTAGCTTATGATGAGGAGGGACGAAGGTTTGGTCGTATGACAACTAATCTATCTGAGGTTTTCAACAAGGTACTTAAAGACACCAGAAACCTTCCTATCACGTCACTTGTCCGGTTCACATACACTCGGCTAGTTTCATATTTTTTGCAACATCGTCAGGAGGCACGTGAAGAGTTGGCAAGAGGTAATCAATTCACAAAAGTAGCGTGGCAAAAATATTTGACGAGGTTAGATAAATCTGCGACGCATTTAGTAACTGCTTACGACGCACTGTACATAAGATTTGAGGTGCATGAGTCGTACAACATACGTACTCATTAGGGAGGGAAGAAATGGTGGGTGTCGTTATCGGAAAGAAAATGTCAGCGTGGTGAGTTCACTGCAATGAGGTTCCCTTGTAGTCATGTGGTTGCAGCTTGTCGGTCTATACACGTCGATGTCACTCAATATATAGACCCTGTGTATAGTATCGCGTATCAATCTCAAGTGTATTCAGCCCTGTGGTATCCAATTGGAAATGAGGACTTTATACCACCAACTGGACAACCACCGATCATCCCAAATGTTTCGCTAAGACGCACAAGATGACAGCCTAAGTCTACACGCATTCGCAACGAAATGGATTCGCGGGAAGGATCGAGCAGTCGAACAAAATGTGGTTATTGTAAGGTGGTTGGTCACAATAGGCAGAATTGTCCTTCACGGTTCCATGGTCATTGATCATTGATCATTGATCATTGATGTGTACATATGAAATGTATGTCAATTTTTAAGTTAATGTGTTTGAAATCGTACAACAATTCTACTAAACAACATTTGTTGATATGTAAAGGAAGAACGCAATCATCGATTAATAAACAAACAAGTAAGAAAACATTCATCCAAACTAATACACTGCATGAAAATAAACGAACAAGTGATAAAACATTCATCCAAATTAATACATTGCATGAAATTAAAACAAACAAGTAACAAAACATAATATAACTGCAGATCAGTGATCGTCTTCGTGGTCTCCATGATATCCCCCACATCGGCTCATGTCATGCTCATACGGTGACAGATGACATCGATGACGTGCACCCCTCACTGGATTTCTCCTAATCAGTCGGTCAGGGTCGTCATCAACATGATCGTCATTGATGTCATCACCCCCCTGCATTGCCGTCGCTAAAAATCTGAAACAGGGTCATCGAAACTGTCGGATGGTAGGGATTGCATCTGATGTGTTAAGTGTGCAATGGGAGTCGTAAACCCGGGCTCCAGCTCCGATGTCGACTGTGCAGGCCTATACATATCTGTCAAGCCCGATGGGGCCTGCGAACTAGGCCCACTTGTATACATAGGATAAGATGGAAATGTAAACCCATGCTGCGGCATCGGCGACACTATAAACCATGGGGGTACTGAGATGGAGGAAAGGTGTCTTGTGCACTGCTAGACGATCCTGGTTGAAAATGCGGGGGCCAAAAGTATTGCTGTGATGGTCCGGAAGGGTAGCCGGATGGGTAGAAGATGCCTGCAGGACAAGGAGGCATAGATGGTACAATGACGGGTGTATCAACAACAGGAGGGGTTGAGTGGTGGAGGGGCAACCCCTCGTGACAGGCACGTCGGTTAGTACGAACCACCAGTGACGGCGCCTCGGTCTGACGACGAACAGGTGGAGTTGCAAGATCTCCAGGATCTGTCACTCTGACCAAGTCATCACATGCAACCAGAAGCCTAAGCGCCTCATCATACACCTGACTCATGTCGAATGCCCGCTGCGGCTGCGACTCAAGCGATGCCATATGCACAATTGTCTCAGCACGATCAGTTTGCATATTAACTATTAGTAGGCATGCACAACAATTATGTAAATATTACGAAATAAAAAATTGATTAACATACTAACCACATGTGCATTGCACGCAGTTCTCTGAGTCATCCAGCGACGTGTGACAGAGTAGTACCACTGCATGTACTCACTGTTTACTAATAAATAACTATCTCGCCTCATTGGAGTTAGATCCTACAAGACAAGAACATCTCTGTTTGCCCATTGGGCAATGTAAAGAGCATGTTGTTGCCTCCAATCTACCTCTGTCTTTCCGATTATACTGATTGTCAACAGCTCACTACAATTAATCGACTCCTCTGGGATATGTTGGTCAAACCCAAACTGCCTTAGAACACGATCCGGATGCTGGTATACTACGATCTCATAACAAATTAATGGACTAACGGCCAACCAGCTTCTAGCCATGTCAACATCCGCTGGATGAACTAGGTTAACAATATCATATGGCCTCCACCGAATGTCTCTCCTATGCATGACATCCATGTAATGACGATATCTGCGTATATGACTGTATCTGGTTTGCCGCGTGTCGTACACATTAAATCTGCAACAACAAAGTATTAGCAACAACAACATAAACTCCCCATAATTACAAACCCACCATCGCAATACCTGTTGCCATAAATCTCGCGCTGAATGACATCTTGATCGTCAACCCGCGGAAGGTCGGGAGAGATAGTAGGGAATCTGGTCCAAGCCCACAACTGCAACAACAGTGCACATCCACCCATCTCACGATGGGATGCACGTATAGCCCTACATAACTCCCTGTACAACACTGCAAGCACAGCAAATCCCCAACTGAAAGTACCGACATGCTCGAAATCATCCAAAAAAAGCAAATACCGAGCTGGAACAAAGCTGGAGGCGGTGTCGACAAACAACATTCCGCCTAAAATGCGCAATATGAGTACGCGGGTGTATCTGACGCGTCCAACTTCAGTGCTAGCATGGGCGGTATAATCATCGAACTGCTCCCGTAAATAGTGCATTCCTAATAGACCTCCATGTAAATCACGACCTGTAGTAGGCTGAGCCTCTAAAAGGTCATCAACTATCTCGCGAAAGTTGTGTCGTCCATGGTGGCCTGAGACCACCTCACCATTTGTCGATAGCTGCAACAAATGGTGTACATCCTCTAGGGTGATGGTTACCTCACCTATGGTCATAAGAACGTCCTTGTCTCAGGGCTCCATCGCTCAACAAGCGCTGAGACAAGGTGGTGATCCATATGAAATGTACATTCTACCTCAGTTACATATAAGTTACAATACAATCATAACACCATTATATATTATACACGATGGTTGCCTCGTTGTTACGCAGACACGCAACATGGTAAAAACCTGCCTGTATAAGCCACGGGTGGATGTCCTTAGGTATAGCCTGATGAGCATGTGTCGCAGCATGTCGCACATTAAGGACATGATCGCGCGTCGTCGCATCCCCCTGCGAATTCCACAAATTCGTGGAAACGTGTCTATCCTGTAACGTCAAAAGAGTGCGTACAGATGGGCCCGGGTCAATGACGTTCATTTCAGGCTCAGTCGCTGGAGGTGCTGGCATATCTTCATGGTGATCCATCTTAATTTTAACAAAATATTTTTATAATAATAAATTTAAAATATATATTCTACCAAAAAATATGTATATATAATAAGAAATTTTAAGAATAACTCTACAAATATATATATATATATATATATGAATTATAATAACGAAACAATCATACAATAAAACAATCGTCTATCGAAGAAATTAACAATCCTAAATTTTAACTACTTTTCCTCTAACCTAATGTCTCAAACCTAATACCTATATATTAATAAAAGAAATACATCAAAATAAATTACAAAAAATAAATAATACAAAATTATACTTATCAAATATAAGAACCAAATAATCACAAACAAAAAATATTGTCTATCCTATAAATTAACAATCCTAAATTTTAACTACTTTTCCTCTAACCTAATGTATCAAACCTAATACCTATATATTAATAAAAGAAATACATTAAAATAAATAATACAAAATTATACATATCAAATTTAAGAACCAAATAATCACAAACAAAAAATATTGTCTATCCTATAAATTAACAATCCTAATTTTTAACTACATATCATCTAACCTAATGTTTTAAAACTAATACCTATATATTAATACAATAAATGCATTAAAATAAATTACAAAAAATAAATAATACAAAAATAGAACTTACTTGTAATGAAAAACACAAACAGAGTCACAGAGGGTCACTTTCAGAATTTTAGAATGAAAAAGATAGATGAAGGAGTGAAAAATGAAGGAAGAGGAAGAGATTTAAAAAGGGTTCCACGTAGGCGTATTTCGTTGGGGCCTGCAGCGAAATACGTCCACATCTACCACGTGTCCATAACGGTCCCTTTATTTTGGTGACCATTGGACGTATTTCGCTGGGGGACCAAGCGAAATACGTGGCTGCCACGTGTTTCTGACAGTTATTGACCACATAAGTCGCTGGGCCTTGTAGCGAATTATGTGGCCACCAGAATTATGCCACGTCATTTCGTTGGAGGAGGTGGCGAAATACACCACGTGACACTCTGGTAAAATATACTGTTGAGACGTGACATTCAGGTATATATATTTTTTTAAATTGTGGCACTTTGATCAAAGTTTCTGATGGATTTCCAAACACCCACCTATAATTTATAGCTCATTTAGGTCCAACTAATCAGTAAACTCAATTAAGGATTCCCGTGTACTTTTTTTTTTTTATTCACGAGACCTTTCATAAGAGAAATTGAACTCCTTCCACTTGGATCGATAGATATTTGTACTTAATCAAGTATTTTATTTTTACCGTACAATAACTACTAACTAATCTACACGAACACAATTTCTTTGCAAAGAACAATAACTGGTAATTAATCTACACACTTTCTATGGAAAGAACAAGAACTTTCCAATGTTAACTAGATGTCATATGTTTAGCTGTCCAACTGAAAAATCTGTTGAGCAAAATTTCATGTCCGTGTTACATTTCATTCGTTGTTTACGTTTCTTTACTGCATGGGTTACAAATTAAAAGGATAAGGAATCAAAGAAAGGGGAG
The DNA here is from genome assembly GCA_007407185.1 of Glycine tomentella. Taxonomy (NCBI): domain Eukaryota; kingdom Viridiplantae; phylum Streptophyta; class Magnoliopsida; order Fabales; family Fabaceae; genus Glycine; species Glycine tomentella. The sequence continues at coordinate 372,145 of PYAF01006011.1, read as the reverse complement.
AGGAGGGGATAGAATCATGGGCAAAAATTTTAAAAAAATACAATTTAATTATTTAATTAGCAAAAGGGGGTAGTTTGAACAAAATTTGGGAATTTGGGGTCATCCAACACGCCCTGCCTAGGCGTGTTAGGGTGCCCTGATCCCTATAAAAGCCCCTGCAAATGGCATTTGATCCATTCCGCCTTCTGTCTAAAAATCGCTCTGCCTTCTCTCTAAGCTTGGGTCTTGATATCCTCTGAAGCGAAGCCCTGTCGAATTCGAAGCGTTGCTGACAAGTAAGTCGATTTAACTGACTGTGCTTTGTATTTAGTTTGTTGTATTATCAAATAAGAAAATTGTTTGGATCATACGAACTTGTTAGGGACATATATATTAGGTTAGTGACTAGGGTTTTAGGTATTGTAGTTTAGTTT
>PYAF01006011.1:326846-358230 GCA_007407185.1 Glycine tomentella | reverse complement strand
CCCATTTGATGATCTTTTGAAGGTGATTTTGATGATATTTTGGGCTGTCTGTTGATATTTTTATGGAAAGATTTTGATTTAAATTTTAGAAGTAGAGGATGAATGGTATGTAGTTGAATGGTTTAAATACTTGATGATTTGATTTGAGGATTAATTAGTGAGGTGGTAGGTGAAAGGAGAATAAAAGATGCATACTAGAATTTAATCTTTTATTATGAAAATTTCAAGGGATTAGAAATTATTTGAAAGACATATTATGGATTATTAGTTAGATTACTAACATAATTTTTTGTGAGGATATTCTTTGGTCATGCCTAAGTTGTAATGATTTTGCTTGAATAAAATATAGCGGTTTAACCATACTTATAAGCTTATTGGATAAGGTATGGTGGTGTAACCATACTTATGATACATATGAAGATATGATGAAAATATTTTCCATAAGGTAATAAGTATTTTGCTTATGAATTTGATTTTTATGGATGTTGATGTGAATAAGATAGGTGGATTCATGTTTCCATGTTCCAAGTCCAGTACGAGGCTTTGGGGAAACAGAATCTGATATTACATACAGTACGATATGTAGTACCCAAGTGCAAGGATATATGGCAAAATTCATGCATGTTTGCGTAAGACTATAGCAGCGTCCACAATCAGTGTGGCCACATACAGTATGATATGTGGAGGCCATTTGCCCTAGGATAGTTCATCTCATGCATTCATATAGTTTCATATTTCTTATGGATGTGTTTGATTATTTGAATGATTTTACTAACCTACTAATAAGTTCGGGATTTAGCTTTTCCTACTGAGAAATTTATTTCTCACAAGATTTGTTTCATGTTTTTCTTAGATGGCAGCCCTGGTCAGGTTCCTTGAAGCTCTAAAGTAGTGTTGATATATTGAAGGACCTATGTACTAAGCTGGATTTTGAAAAGAGTTTTGTACTTGTATAAACTTTTGTAACAGAGACATTGACTAATGAATTAGTCTTTACATATTTTGTAAATTTTAATGACTTAGAATTTTTACTAATATACGTTTCTTGAAAAAATTTTATTCTAAGTAAAAATACTAGTAATAAAAATCAACTTAGAAATTAGGTCGTTACAATTCTAGCTCATAGGGTGATTCCCAACAAGTTTCATGTTGAAAGGGAAGTGTTTTGATGAAGTTTGGTGAAGATATGGAGCTTCCTAAGCTCAACAATGGCGCAACAAGGCCAGAGGAAGAAGAAAGGAAGAGTTTTAGCCCAAAAATCGCGTGAAATGACCTTATATAGTGGTCTTATCAGAGGTCCCGCACTGATTGCGCCACTCTGGCGCTACCAGTGCCACATTCCAGAGAAAAATGGTCTTCTGCAGCAATTTCACGCTATCAGCGCCAGACTTCAGCCATCGCTAATTCCGTCGCTAAATCCGTCACTAATGTTTTTTGCGACCGAATATTATAAATTTAAACTTCTCTTTCTTTTTCTTTTATTTATTTAGCCTTGGTTATTATAGTCCCCATAGGTAACATATCCTCCTTCTTTAAGTACTACATCTGTGAGCATGGATATGTCCCCTGTCATGTGTCTAGAGCATCCACTGTCTAGGTACCATATTGATGATTTTGCTCTAAGACACATCTGCACAAATCAAATTAAGAAGAGAAATAGGGTCCCCAATTTAAATTGGGTCCAAAGGGGTTAGTTGCGTTCTTTCTTTTCTCAACCCATATGCATTCTCCATTTGGAATATAAAATCTTCTAGCAAAACACTTATATGACGTATGACCTTTTAACATACAATAATCGCAAGTAGGAGATTTAGATGAATTAGCATGAAAAAATCTATGATAGGCATTTGGTTGATTGTGCTGCCTATGGTACTTATGTTTTGGAGGAACAAACATAATTTTACCTTTAGTTTTGGCTCCATGTTTATATCCGAAACCATAAGTATCACCAGCATATTTTTGGACACTTAACATTTCATCTAAGTTACATTTGCCTTTGTACTCATCAAATTTCCTTAGCAAATCAACCAAATCACTAATTTCAGTTTGTAAAATCATATTTTCTTTATCTTTACTCAGCTTGTACTCATCAAATTCTTTCTGCAACTCATTGCATTTATCAACCTTAGAGATGGCTAAGAAGCATGTACATCCATATTCAATGTAACTTGAAAGAAGTTTGTCATGTTCCTCATTCAATTTACAAAGTTCTTCTTGCAATTCAGCAAGCTTGTATACATGTCATCTTAAGTCACCCTTAAGCTTGTTGTTTGCTTTAGCTAGTTTTTGAGCTTTACAATGCATCTCATGAAAAGCATCAACTACATTTTCAAATTCAGAATTTACCTCTGATTTAGTACTTGATGTTTCTTCTTCTTCACAAATGGTAGATGTAAGGCATAGGTGAGCTTCAACTTCTTTTTCTGAAGATGATTTAGAACTTTTGGATTCATTATCCTCCCAAGCAATGTAGGCTTTTCTAGGCTTTCCATCCCTTTTTGATCTCTTCTCAGCTTGTGCTTCTTTGCTAATGAGGGGCATTCAGACTTTATATAACCTTGCTTTCCGCATTCAAAGGAAGTGATGGAGGAGGGGTTGTTGTTCTTGTTGGTGCTGTCATTTCTTATCTTTTGTTGTGGTTGCCTTCTGCTTTTATTTTTCCTCAAAAACTTGGTAAACTTCCTTACAATGAGATTCATATTCTCATCATCATCATCTTCACTTGAATCTTCTTCTCTTTCAATCTTTGAAGGTGCAACTTTTAATGCTATACTCTTATGCCTTTTATCTGCATCTTCACTATGAGTTAATTGAGACAATTCAAGTTCATACTCAAAAGTCTTCCCTAGCCCAAGCAAGCGATTCACTATGTAGGTGAACCTAGTTTGAAGCTGTGAGATATTCTCATCATCTCTCATCTTGAACATTTCATATTCATGAATGAGAATGTGTTTCCTTGATCTTTTCACATCGTCTGTACCTTCATGCGTTACTTCAAGTAGTTCCCACATTTCTTTGGCGCTTTTACATCTAATAGTCCTGAAAAATTCATCGGAAGATAATGCAGAAGTTATCATGTTCTTTGCCTTGAAATCATATTGAGTTGACTTCTTTTCTATTTCAGACATTTCATCCCATTTTTTTGGTATTGATTTGCCATCAACAACTTTGGTAGGAATGAAAGGGCCTTTCTCAATACAATTCCAAGCACCCGGGTCATTTGGCTGGATGAAGATTTGCATTCTGTTTTTCCAATAGTTAAAATGTTCTCCTTCAAATAAAGGTGGTCTATTCAATGAGGCTCCCTCCTTGAATGTTACTTCATTAGTATTCATTGTCAAAGATTTAAAAAGATCTTGAGCAAATTACAAGAACCAGCTCTTGATGCCAATTGAAAATATAATGAACACTTATGCAAATAATCAAGAGAATTTCCTTTCAAAATTTATAACAGCGGAAGACTTCAAAAGGATCGTATCAATTTAAAACCAATTAGAAATTAATTTACTTCACCAATCAAATTACTCTTGTGCAGTAACCAAGTTTATATGATGAACAAATTCTATACTTCAAGAATTAAATGAAATATAAACTGAAATCTAATGCACACAAGATTTATACTGGTTCACCTCTCAACCTCGGAGGCTACATCCAGTTTTCTTCTAACCAAATATTGGTTGGAGTTCCACTATAACAAATATCTGTTCTTTACAAGCTTACAAAATAATCTCTCTTACCCTCCCTAGGTAAAATTCAAAATCTACTCCCTATAGACTTTTCAAAAGACCAAGAACCAGAGATCCCCTCTCTATTCTTCCCTCTAGAAACTCTTTCTAGAAAAAGCTTTAAAGAATACAAATGTTATATGGAAATACAAGACAATCATTCAACAAATATTAACCAAACTCAAGCTTTAGGTACAAGAAAGATATCACCTTATAATCCTCAACAATTACAATGATATGAATGATTCAATCAACCTGAGATTATATGCAAAAGATGACTACCACTCTTTCTTGATCACTTTCTTTAAGCACTAGCTTGAGTAATTCTTCAATCCTTGAGTATCAAGACCAAAAATTCAAGTAAATCTTCATGACACTCAACACATTTGATTATCTCACTAATTTCAGCCTTGGGTATACTTGAGAACTTTAGAATATGTATTTCACAAAGTTTGCATGAATATCTCTTTCTTTCTTAGATTTTCTCACTCAGACTCAGCTTTTCTATTTATAAAAAAACTGTTTTAACTAACTGTAATCAATTAATTTGTCAGAAATCTGGAAATCTGTCACGAACAAAATAATCGATTAAATCACCTTGTAATCAATTAAGCCAGATAAACTAAGTTTTTCAATGCACACAAGTAATCGATTAAGTATCCATTTAATCGATTAACATAGACCATGCCTAAAACTTAACAATGCATATTTAATCGATTACTAATATTTGGTAATCGATTAAACCAGATGAACATGTTGTGTAAAATTATGCAGAAGCTTATGTAATCGATTATTTCCCAAGATAATCGATTATCACAGGAAGTTCCTAATTATGTGTAAAGCTTATTTAATCGATTACGAGCCAGTGGTAATCGATTAAAATATTCATAAGACATTTTTCAGAAAACATACACAGGCCTGTAATCGATTATTTTACTAAAATAATCGATTAAAGCAGTGAAGAAATGTTTTATACAATTCCTAATGCCTTTATGAAATTCTATAAGTTTGCTTATTATCACATGATTAATTCCTATTAAATGAATGTATGAATGCATGAATATCAATAGTCAATGAGGATTATAAAGCTTTATCTAATGAATCAAACTTAAACACTATTACATATGCCATCAAATTGATTGGGCATGTAAAATATCAAAACTCATTTACTTCAATCATCTTTGAATTCTTTGCTTCAGCTTCTTTGATTCTAACAGATACATGTGTAATAGTTTTAAAAGTTGAGAGGAGACAAGTGTCATATTGTATCTAAAATGATATTTTTGAATTTAACCAATAACAATTTTTTTTATAGTGAATTATTAATTAAAAATATTCTAGGAATTAATATTTTTTTGCATACTTAATAAAATTGAGACATACATCAAAGAAGATATTGCCGATTTTGTAGAAGATCCGCATAAATTAAAGTAATGGGACCAAAGCAAATTCTAATTGACTCTTTCATACGAGTTTAAATGGTTGTGTTTTTTTTTTGTGTAAAAAAGACATTGGTGGTGAGTAGTTTGGTATTTGATATTTACTTAATTAAGATGGTCGTTATATTACGTGTTTGGTATTTACTTGAATTTGTTTTGTAAGTGTAAGCAATAATGTTAGGTGTATTGTATTTACTTCATTAAGATGGTCATTTTGATAGTAACTAAATTTGAAGTTGCCTAAATAAATAATTGATATTCATGTTTGTTCATAAAATAAGCAACACATAAGTGTGTTACCCAAAATAAATAACACATTTACAAGCATAAAAAATGTCTATACCATATAAGATAATTACCCAAAAAACTGTCGACCTACATAAGTGTGAGTAAGAACACTTTGACTATACCCAAAAAAAAAAAAGATAATTACCCTTCATAAGCGATCAGAGTAAGAACACTCTGACTATACCCAAAATAAACAAACTCAAATAGGCAGTTCCAAAACATAAGAGTTGTCTAAAAACTTTCTATACCATATAAACATGTTTGTACTAAAATAATAATTCAGCATAATGTTTTCATAAAATGCAGCACATGATTTTCCACATCAATTGATCATTAGTTTCTTTTTTGGCTTAGCTCTTGGCTTCTTTCTCTTTTTTGGATTAGTTGATGTTGAAGTAGGAGGTTGTGAATTTACTTGCACTCCCTATGTACACAAAAATAACCAATCAATATAAAAAATCATGGCTTAATTGAAAATTGGTTTTAAAGTACATTTTAATTGGTTGTTCTACTATTATGTCCAAACAGATTGCAATTAGAACACCTTAAGGTGTTGGACCTTTTTCTTTGTTGATTTCCTAATGGCCCCTCAATAACACTTTCCTTTCTAGCCTTTCTAGGCCTTCCAGGTTGCCTTCTTAAAGAAAGTGGCTCAATATCAGGATAATCATCCCTGTTATTGGGGTCAATATTAGGCATGTGATGAATCATTTTAGCATTTGTAATCCTCAACTTACCATAGAATGTGAATCATCACAAAAAATCTCAAGTTTTAGTCTATTGTGAGATATGCATCCATAAACATGTTTGTAAGGCAACCCAATTATTTGCCAAAACCTACATCCACATTCCTTTGAGTTTAGGTTAACCACGAAGGTGGTGAAACCATCTATGACTTGAAATTGATCTTGACCGGTATACTCACATTAAAAAATCTACCATCAATCATGGTCAAGTCTACAAATTTCCTTACTCTTAGAGTCATTATCCTGTCAAATGTGGTTGTATTCTCATTCCTTTACTGAATTAATTTCATGAATCTCAACATCACATTCTTAAGCATAGACAATATTGTCTTCTTTCAATCATCACTTAACCAATAATTGAAGATTTCACAGACATTATTCGTGACATGATCGCTCTTGAAAAAAGATTATATATGTATCTTGGTCAGGTTTCTCTTGGCCTATCACTAGACAACAACCAATCAACAACATCATTGCTCACCTTTCTCATGGTTGAAATAGCTTTGTCAAACATGTCTTTATTGTAAGCCATCACACATCCCCAAAAATGATGTGTCAACAATAGGGATTTAAATTACATTTTAAAATGGTTCAATATATGATTGCATCAACCCCTACATAGAGAAAATGTGTGCAACATTTAATTCTAAAATATAAAATATAAAGCAAAACCAGAATTAAAAAAGAAGAATAAGCAAAATATTAAAAGGAGACAATTCCTACTAAAATATTTAAAGGCAAAAATAAGAAGAATCAACATAATATTTAAAGGCAACAACTCTATTAAAATATTTAAGGGTAGCAATAACCAGAATCAACATTTTCTACAAAAATATTTAAAGGCAGCAATAACCAGATTCAACATTTCTTACTAAAATATTTAAAAGGTAGCAGTGACCAGAATCAACAATTGCCACATTCCATATGTGTTGCATAGGGAATACTTGTAACACCAACTTCAGAAGAACCTGCATTTAACAAGTGGGAAATTACACACTAACATACAAAATCATCATCAATTGCACATAAACTAATGCTAAAAAAAAATACCTTCTGCTGATCAAACATAACATAGAGTAAATCATCCTTTCATTCAGGAACATATTGCAAAACTTCACGCAGTAATCTCAGGAACCAAGTTCATAAATCTTTGTTTTCAATCTCCAACACTACCATATCTATAGGGAACATACCCTTGTTTCCATCTAGGGCAACAACAGATAGCAAGGTCCCACCAAAAGGTCCTTTCAAATGGCATCCATCAATACCCACCCAAGGTCTGCACCCTCGCACAAACCCCTTATTCATAGCATCAAGACATATAAATATCCTTTGGAATTTAGGATTCTTATCAGGCATTGGATTTGGAATCACAACCAGTTGCACTATGTTCCCCTTATTTTTCCCTTTAACCAATGTAGCCCAAGGTGGCAGTTCACTATATGACTTTGCATGCACCCTTTTAGTATGTTGAAAAACTTTAATCTTAGAACGATACAGTTGTATTCTGCTTGTTGGTACAACATCATACTTTTCAAGTAATACTTGCTTTATTGAGGAGTAGCTTAAATTAGGATCAACAATCATTAAACTCTCAAACTTTGTAGCAATCCATGTGGAGTTTGCATCAGGGTTCCTCGTAACTCTAATGCAAGTATGGACCAGTTCAAGTGACTTAATGACATAGGTAATACCATCCAGGAGTGGGGATGCATGTATCCTTCAAATACATCCTAAGTCAGCACATTCAAATGGTTCATTTTTAATTCTCTTTAGTTGAAAATAACTATCTGATTAAATTCTTCAATTTGAATCCGAAAAATAATAAAAAAAGAAATTAAATATTTGTACAGAAAAATCCTTCAAAACATGCCTAAAATGATTCGCATACATAAACAATTGGTCAACTTATAGTTGTATCCTTCCATTTTGTGGGATCTCATGTGGTTTTCCAAAAATTCCTTTTTTCCTCATATTTTAGTAATCTCATCATCAGAATGATGATGATTTCCAATGATATAAATACTTTCTTCAAAGTCACTCAAGACATCATTATCATTTGTCTCATTCCCAGAATCTTCATCATTCAAAGGGTCACAATCATTGTCTAACGAACTGTTCACATTGGAAGGCCTACTGAAGTCTTATCCTCATCATTCACAAAGACCTCATCTTGACCTTCAATATTTTCATGAGTTACCTCTTCATGTGCATTTTCATGAACTTGCTCATTTGCATCTACCCTTCCATTTTCAACATTATTCTTTCTACTTAGATATTTATTGCAGCTTACATTGATACCTTCATTTAAAACATCATTCATAACTTCACCTATGGCTGCATTCAAATGAACACTTTTTGTAACGACCCGTATGCATCCGGTTCATTAACATTAACTTACGGTTGTTAAGCGCAGCAATTATCATATATAATTAAAATGGAAGCAGTAAACAAAATGACATCATCAAACGTCATTAACAACATCAACTGTACATCATATATGGTGAATTCTCATAATATACAAAGTATATTTATCAAAACTTTACATGTTTCTCTTAGATACAAAACATAGGCATAAAACAAAAATAGAGCCAACATGCTCTTCAATCTATACCTAGGGTTCCCTCAGAACCATATCCCTCTACTCGGGCCTCTTGCCCTGGGATCTATCAGCCGCTCCCTGAGCACCACCTGCAAAACATGATCTCCAACATGGGTGAGATAACAATCTTAGTAAACTCAGGGTCCTTGGAGGTCTTTCCTCCCCCTGGTTCACTTCCATGCACATAATATCAAAATTGACATTACAAACTAGCCATCACAGCTATCAAGTCATATTACCACCTGTACATAACATACATACATATACATCAATGCCTGAGGAGGCTTCATCCATTTATATGGGTACATCTCACATCAGGACTTACTAATCATGCCTGAGGAGGCTTCATCCATTTATATGGGCACATCTCACATCAGGACTTTCTTTCTTTGCCTGAGGAGGCTTCATCCAGCTATGTGGGCGCATCTCACATCAGGACTTATCTATATAGACTATTAAGTTTAATTCTACTGGCCAGAGAAATCTCATCAATCACTTAACATTTATCACAATGTATAACTCATTAATCACATATACAACACTATCACAGTGTTCAGCTCATCATATACGTGTTTCCATATAACAGTAACACACAATTTCAATATACATGCATCATGATATCAATAACCATAACTCCCTCGGAGTATGGTGGAACACAAACAGGGAAACACTCCCAAGAACAAAGAATTTACCTGCTCTCAGTGCTACACCGGATCTCCCGGCTTCGTGGTCACAACCACCAGCACTATCACTATCACGCCCTACACAAGGCATAAAACAATCAATCAATAACGGTCCTCAGCCGTTAGAATGAAAGGAAACACTATTCCTTTTCATTAAAACTTTTCTGTTCTCTATCTTAGGGTTATTAGAGCTAACCACCTTGTAGGTGATTCACAGACCCTCAGCAGGATCTATCTTGGTCCAACTAAGATCTTAGAGTCCCCCTAGACTCTGGATAAGCTCAATACAAAGCATTTTGTTGCTTAACCATTCTATATTTCAAGGATAAACAAGTTGCTTAAAGCAATAAATCCAACATGTTTTCATCGTTTATTAAGCCTCCTGAACAACTTTTATAACAGCACTTAAGCTCATACTTATCATAATACCTTCCATTTCATCAACATTCTTCCTACTCATACATATCTCAGAGTCAAAACCAAACTTTATCAATAGTCATGATTCAAAGCTTAGTATTTATTAGAACAACCCCCTGAACATACTTTTCTAAAGAATCCAAGCCTAATTCCAGTCCTAACACAATTGGGTTACTATTCACCCCAAGAACCATTTCACAAATCAATCGGTAAAACTTGAGTTTCTTACCTCTAAATTGTCGAGGAAGGCTGAAGGATCACTTCTCTAAGCTCTGGCGTCCTTGAATCGTCTTCTTTCTCCTCCAAAACTCAGTTTTACAAAGTCCTCTAGAGAACGGGATCTCTCTGATTGATGGTTCTCTTGAAGAATTGAAGCTAGAATTTAGCTCACAGAGGGGTTCTAATCAACTTTCTAGTTGGGTGGGAAGTGTTTAGATGAAGTATGGAGAAGATATGGATCTTCTCTGGTCATCAATGACTGTTCTAGGTCAGAGGAAGGAGAAGGAAGATTTTTTCTCTCAAAAAAACGTGAAAATGGCCTTTTATAGGCCCCCAGCCGCGTTCCCATGCTAATAGCGCCACACCCCACGCTAATCGTGCCACCAATTCAAAATAAAAGGCTTCCTGGAGCGTTTTGGCGCTAATCGCGTCATATCTGGCACTAATCGCGCCACATATTTGAATCTAGGGATCTCCAGGGCCATTCTGGCGCTAATCGCGCCACATGGTCGAGTCCTGGCGCTAATGGCGCCGTTCCCATGCTAACGGCGCCACTCCCATGCTGTTAGCATGAGATTTTTTGGTTTTTTTTTTTTTTTTAGAAACTTAGGTTATTATACTTTTCACTCACAGGTTCAGCTACCAAACTAATGGGTTCAATCAACTTCTCACCTATAGCTAAAGGTTTTCTCCAAAACTTATCACTATTTCTACTAGCATACAAATGAGTACATCTCTGATTTTGGTTCTCAGAATACATCATTAACACATCTAAATCACACTTGAGGGGTAAGATATTACCATCAACACCAGACCTAAACCAAAGAGTGTACGGATTACATGGTGGCAATTTCTATTGGTCTGCAAAGTGATAGACATCTTAATATGCATAGAACATGTCAAGTTTGTCTAGGTCCTAATTGCGAATCTCACATGGTTCACCAGGTTTCTCCATAAAATGCACTAAGATATCCATGTTTCCTTTGTCTGGGCCCAAATAATCATCTTTCATGTCAAACATTATCTCTTACAACCCCCCACCACGAACAATTAATTTTTTTTGCCAAATATATTATTAAACAAAACAACAAAGTACGAAAGTCTATAAACATCAGAGGTCCCCTATAATCATTTGTCTTGTCCCTCACACACATTGGTCCCCACAGAAACCCCAACAAATCAAAAATAAAAATAAAAAATTTGAATTAACAATTACAAAAAAACACTAAAACCCCACACATTTGGCCCTTTTTATAACAAAGGACAAACCTATAATAAAACCCAACACATTTGATAGATGACACAAAAAACAATTGAGACACAAGTGGATTGCAAATTTTTGAACTTCTTATACCCACTATATTAATATAATTTCATTTTAAATTGACCAAATATATACACAAAATGTGATTGTAATTAAATACCTTCACAAGCGATGACAGTGGTACCGTGAAACGCTTCAAAGGATGCAACATTAGTCAAACATGCGGAGGAGACGAGGGAGAAACATGCCTTGTACCACAATCGCGGAAGAAAAACACAACAAATGAGACACCATTATGAGCGTGAACAAGAACACGACAAATGGTTCAGAGATGAGGGAGAGGGGCTTACCTATGGCCACAACGGAGGAGAAGCACATGGAAACGTGAAGGAGGAACGTGATGACCTAAGGAAGAAGAAGGAGAAACGTGACAAAGAAAGAGAAATATGACAACCCATGAAGGAGAAACGCGAAGACCTCATGAAGAAGAAGGAGAAACACGACAGAGGAAAGAAGACCTAGTTCTTTTTTTTGTCTGTTTGGGTCACTTAAAAGTCAGAGATAATTCTAAGTTTTCCTAAAAATGAATTAAAAATTAATGTAAATATCTTTTAATTTTCAGTTAACACCATTAGAGCAGGGTGCTAATGTAATAATTTTAAAGGGAGAAAAGGCATGTGTAAATAGAGCAAACCTTAAGAAAGGTTTGTGTAATTTGCTCTATAATATATATATATATATATATATATTATATAAAATATAGTTATTAATTATGACTATCACTCATCGTGTCAAACACTATTAAAATAGGTCTCGCCTTTTCCATCTCAAGTTTACTACATATTAATTATGTAATTAATTTTTATCCATGATTTCAATCATAAATTAATTTTTGTTTATATATATGTTATTAACTTTTGATTGATTTCACCCTCGTCACTTAAATCAATTGATTTGTGCTCATAAATAGATATTAATCCATCAAAGACAATTTTTTAATATTAAAAAATTAATTCTCTTTCATTTTTCAATTTTAATTGTTTGTCTCATAAATCAATTGAATTTTAAATCCAAATCAATCAATAATTAAATCTCTTTATGAATCAATTTTAATTAATTGTCCCAAAATTTTTTTCTATCATAATATAATAATTATATTGAATATTATTATCTTAAAAAGTTTTCAAATTTAAATAACACGTCTAAACTTTGAATTTTAATTATTTAAAATTTTGAAACTATTTTATTTTACTTATTATTCTAAGTAAATAAATAAAATAATTTTTTTTAAAAAATTAACATATGACCAGTATCATTGATTTTAATATTCTCAAATAAAATCATTTCTGAATTCAAACCCATGACCAACTAATCATCAAGACACAACTTTGCTCTCAAAATGTCTCTCCCTCAAATAATAAATTAAACATACCAAAGAGTCTACCTCCACAAAGAATGATTCTCCTTCTCCATCATGTGAGTATTGTTTATAAAACTCCCCCCTCTAAGAATTGGCTTTAAAGAACCTCACTCCGCAATAAATCTAGTGAGAATTATTTATGGACCACTTTTATCCCAATGAATTGACGGCAGAGACCCATTATTAATTGATTCATTGGAGGGGTGCCCTTAGCAATTCTTTTGAAAATGTTATCTCCTCTGAGTCGTTGAAAGACACAATGAACCTTCTATTTCCTAGGTTTCGGTGACGTGGCCTTCCCACTAGCGATCCTAGCGGAAGGCTTCTACATTGTCACTAAAGTTAAATTCATGGTGGCTCTTCGGCAACGGGAGTGGTCGGAGGCAGTGAAGTTCGACAGCTGCTTTCTCAAATAAGTTATGGTATTGCATTAAGAATTTGTCAGAGTCGACTCGGCTGAGGATGGTGTCAGAGAACCATGAGCTCTAGGTTTTCATGGTGTGTGTTGTGACTTGGGTTGGGGAACGTGAATAGGTGAAAGTGTGACTCTTGGCTCGGAGAACGAGAAATGTGTTTGGTGAGTAGTGTCGTGAGTGTGAATTGGAGAACGTGAAATGTAGTACGCACCAGAGAATGGGAAACGTAACGACTCTTGGTTTTATCTAGTCTAGTTTAATAATGTAAACATCTAGTCAAAAGCATAACCGATTAGTAAATAAGTAGAAAAAGAATATTTAGTTACATTTTACTATGAACTGTAGTAGTAACTACGTATTAAGTATTTTTGTTTGGAGTTTTCCCATAATTATTTTTGTTTTGTGTTTTTTATATAATAAAAATTTTATTTCAAGTTTATGTCATCAGTTAAATAATGACATGACATCATTTCAATTATTGATATATATTGAAAAAGTCCATGAAATAGTGGCATAGCATTACTTAACTAACGGTAAAACTCACAACAAAATTTTAATATATCATACACTTAAAACAACATTTTTTTTATTAAGGTAGCAAAAATAAAATCAGATGTATATTAAGGATTTCAAACATATTTAAACCTTAACCATATGTTTGGATTAAAGGAGAGAAATATGATAAATAAAAGATAATTTAAAAAGGGGAAATAAAGTAAAAATGAAATGAAATGTTGTGTTGTTTGGTTTAAGAGAGTAGGTGAAAAATAATATTTTTTTGTCAAAGAAAATCGATTGTTTTTTTCTAGAAAATCAATTTTTTGTATCTAAAACATCAATTCTTTTGGATAAAAAAATGTTTATTTTGTCTAAAAACCAAAGAAAAATGATTTTTTGTTCAAAAAAATCAATTTTTTTCCTTCTTAAAATCAATGTTTGTTGTATATAAAATCAATTTTTATGAAAAATAAAATTGCTTTTATTGTAAATTGGAAGAGAGAAAATTGTAAATTTACTCTCTCCAAAATCACACAAATCAACGTACCCACTCCATTTTCGTCTTTAATAACTTATTTCTTTCTTTGGAACCAAACATGACAGATTCTAGGGTGCGTAAGTGAAAGAAGTTATGTATGATGCGAAAATAATGTGGATCGTTGGATTTAAATATCAATATGAGGTGATGAAGTGGTTATTGATTGTGTTGGTTTGTTTTTAATTATTTATACGGTATTGCCCTTGTCAATTGCACGTGACTCATCGCCTATGTACAGTGACAGAGTTAGAGACCCTCATACTTTGGTCTGGTCCTCATGTGTCCCAAGGGGTCGCGTTATCTGTGCAAAAAAGTAATGGTTGTCACCAAAAATATATTGAATAAGAAAAATGGTAGAATATTTGGGTCCCTAATACTGAATATTTTTTTTTTCGTAATAAGAAAATGCCACATCATCTCAATAAGAAAAATATTCAATATATTTGTAAAACACAAAATATATTGAAGTTCAGTAATTAAAACAATTCTGTTTTTAAAATTTTTGTAAGCTTTAGATCAATGTTTTTAAACCCAGACCGACCTGGCCTGTCCGACCGGTCGGATCATGACCCAGGGACCGGACTGGGTCGGGTTGACATTCGAATCGGTTATGACAGCATACTGCTTTGACCCGTTCGAATCAGTTGAGTTTTTGTCGACCCGCTGACCCAACAACCTGGACCGGGTCAACATTTTTTCCCCTCATCGAAACAATGTCGTTTCACGCTTTTAGATTTTCTTCATGTTCTTCCTCGCGTAGCACTGCACAATCACAGTAATCTGGGACGGCCTCCCTTCATGCACAGCAGGTTTGTCGCCCCGCTCTCTTCATCCTTACGCAGCAGGTCGCGCCGCCGCTCCGCTCAAGGTTAAAACCCAGACATTTCTGTTATTCCTTCACTCAAAAGCTTTGAAATGCTTATTGCTCGATCTAATTGTTTTGTCCAAATCTTGCTATCAGTTCTTCATTTTTCTGCTTCAAAGGTTTTTGAATAATCAAAGTATGAACAAACTAGCTCACGGTTCAATCACTTATCTACTCGAATAAAACTACAGTGCCTTTAATTTTGAATATTGCTGTTTTTTTTGTTTGTGAACATCTACTTTTAATTTTATTTTATTATTGTTCATCGTGTCTAGTTCAACCACTTAATTCAGTAGTGATTGATTCGTATCAATCCATTTTTTAACATACAAATGAGTGCAATTTGGATCGGAGTATTGCTATTTTCGCAGAAATTTTTGTTAAAGTGAACCACTAAATTGATTTTATAAAAATTAGGCTAGTTTTCAATTATATATTTGAGGAACTAAGTATATTTGAAGCATTGATTTAGTGGTTAAAATATTTAGATGTTTTGGTGATAACTCACTAAGCTTTCAAGGAATAGTTTAATAGTTTTTATTTATTTCTTTTTTTTTACTGTGATGGTGTCTGTATTAACTTTGTTTTGGATTTTGTTCTTCTTTTCCCAATTGTTTGGTCGTAACATAAACATAATCTGCTAATTGCTTTAAAAGCTTTGAAAATTGAAATGCTTATTGCTTCCTATATGAATGATATAAGACAACTTATGAGTCTTAATTTATGAGCCTTCACTTAGTAAAGCTTTTAAGAGAGTTGGTCATTGATGTGAGTATTAGAGTCTCTCCGACCAAGCAATCAACAGTTTAATCCTTGAATGAATTGCATGCTTTTTAATAATTATTTTTGTAAATGGAGTGAATTGCCAAGATCCTGTAACTCATGAAGATATTTGTTCTGTTATGTATTTTTGCTTTGCTAAAGAACAGAGGGAGGAAGTATAATGTTTTGGACAAAAGTTTTGGTTGTATCAAGTCTGTACCACTTTTAGTCATCTTATAAAGAAGTGTTTCATATAAAGTAACATTCTCTTATGAATACTATGAAAATGCTTAGAATAATATTCTTTTCATTTTAGAAATTCTTAGAAAACAAGGGAAACAAGAGGAACTGAATTTAATTGTATGATTTGTATCATAGATGACATTTGGTGGTCTATTTTAATTGTACGATTTGTATTGGTCTGTTCACAGAAACTGGAAATATTGGATTGTTCTTAACTGTTTGGTCTGCTTTAATTCTATGACTCTATGTTATGGAATAATATTAATTTATGATTTTTTATAAATATTTTAAGATATTGTCATGCGGGTCAACCGGTTCGACCACTGACCCAGTAACCCAGTACCTTGACCGAGTCAGTTACCAGGTTGGATTTTAAAACACTGCTTGAGATAATAGAAATTTGTTTTTTTTTTGTTCCAAAACTAATAGTAATGTAAATGATATTAACTAAAAAACCAAATTGCATGTAAATGAAATTTTTCCTATAACTTTCACTTTGAGTCCAAGTAAAATATATGAAAATCGAATATCTTCATAAAAAAATATATACAAAATTTATAAATAAAAATACATATGTTGTTAATTGTTGATAACATAAATAATATCCGTAACTTATTAATTGTTACTTCAAAATTTATCTCAAAATGATCCAAAAAATTACTTGGTAAAAATAAGTAAAATATATATACATACTCAAAGGATTGACAACTGAAACATGAAATTTTGATTGGACTACCATTGTGAAAACTTTTAAAAATAGTATACAATACAAAAAAAATACATAATGCAGATGAAGATATTGATAACAAAAATAACAAATCTCATGACATAGAACAGAAGATGGATCGAATAATGTTTCAATTCAAATGAATCAACGAATAAAACTACATTAGAATTCTAATTTTAAGAATACCTTATTACCGGAACATCTTCATTGGAGTATTTCAATGTTGGTTTTTCGGAAGTGGAATTGAAAGACGTCTACCTCAGAGTTGGAGTTCGCGGTACCGTTGAACCAAAAGAGGGAGGTGACACATGAGAGATAGGTCTAATTGTCAAGGGTTCTAGAAGAAGAAAGAGAAATGAGGCCTATGAATATGGTACTTTTCCTATTTGGTGCATCGTCCCTCATGCAATCATTCATTTTAATTGCACGACACAAATAAGTTTTTGACGGTGCATAATAAGTTTGGTCATTTGCGATAAACCCCGTCAGTTTTTGGCATGATGTAGTGTGTGTGACTCAAAGTCATTACATGGCTGGTGAAAGTCATCTCCACCGTTCGATTAAAGTTGGTGGATGAGATATCGTGGAAGTGTCCACATCAGATAAAAAAATGGCCTTTTCTTTATCATTGGTCCTTCCCCCTATCTTTTTTGGGTTTTATCCAGATGTTCTCCATTTACTCAGAGGTTGTCCCTTTAGTCTCCAATCTTCCCTCTTTGCCAATGCTTATTTGAACCGATGATTCCAATCTTACTATATGTAATCGATATATTGCTAGCACCTTGCTTAATTTGTTTGGGTTACGCACCCTAGACCCTGTCTTGGCACCTGTCTAAGCTGATCAATTGTGTTGGCGGAAAACGTATTGTGATCATATCCAAAACATCCATATCAATGAATCTTATATTTTTTAATATGGTTGATATTATAAAGCAAATTAGTTGTATGCAACATTTTTATATTACAAAATTATAATGGTTGATATTGTAAAGCAAATTAGTTGTATACAACATTTTTTATATTACAAAATCTATAATTTTGTAAAAAATTAAATGATAAATTCAATTTAGTAAAATTTTATTTTGAAATAATATAAATTTAATTACATAAATTTATTGAGTTTTTTTATATATATTTTGGTTGATTTAATTATTCAATTTTATAGTTTATGTACAAAAAATTTTGGTTTTAATTTTATGAGTATTTAATTATACTAGTTATAAATAAGTTTGTGATTGACAAATCTTTAAATAAAATTCATTATAAGCTTTTAAGTTGAAAATATGAAGAATAATATTAATATCTTTTATATAGTATAGGACAGTCATTTTTAACTTAATATAGTTTAATAAAAATGTTGGGTTGATTTTTTAAATGAAAAAAGTAGGAATAACCAAACTTCGATATAGGCTAGACTAGTGTATACCCTCATGTTGAGCCGTTTCAATTATTTTTACCCGTGTTGATATATGTTTATAATTTTTGTAGCTTAAGAAGGAGATATACAAATTAATGACATGTACAATAAAATTCATTGAGTATGAAGTTACAAAAGTAATATATTTCTAATATTACTTGTATATTTAAAATTTAAATTAAAAATAATAATAGAAAAAATAATATTGAGACATGTTGATTAATTATGTAAAAAATAATTTTCAGTCAAAAAAGAGATAATAAATTTCAATAATAAACTGCAAAAATAATATAAATTGTTCAAAAATTTCATACTACTAATTAAACTAATTAACTTTTTGAAAAAGTAAAATAACTTTTAATTTTTTAGTAATAATTAATTTGCGTGAATATCCAAATTTGAAAAAAAGTATAAAACTTTGATGAAATAAAACTGTTTGTGTTTTTATAATTAATTTACTTAAATTTTCAGTATTTTTCACATTCTTTATTGATTTTGCGTTGATTAAAAAAAAATTGCTACCTTTCCCAAAAAAACGCGGCTTGGGAGACATGAGGACCAAACCATGGTATGAGAGCCATGGTATGAGAGTCTCTGACTCTATCAATGTACAGTCACGTCACTCACGTGCAATTAACAATATTGTATAAATAATTAAAAACAAACCAACACAATCGGTAATCACTTCATCATCTCATCTTGATATTTAAATCCAACGATCCACATTATTTTCACATCATAAGTAACTTCTTTCACTTACACAATCTAGAATCCGTCACCAAATATAATATAAAAGTGTTAGAGAATTATATCAAATGCATGTATGTAAAAACTCAATTTTGAACTTGATTTTATTTTGAGATTAATGCCTATTGCTTGAAGGTATAAAATAATTTTATATGGTCATTCAATCACAAATCATAATTCAAATTATTTTAAATTAAAGAGAAAAATATTTGTACACTTAAAATCTTTACACAAATAACCAATTATAATTTATCAAATCATATAATAATTTTTTAATTAAATCAAATAATAAATTATTTAAAAAGGAATCAAAGCAAGAATCACGAAGCAATCAAAATAATTGACAATTCAATATATTACTTAATTACAATGCAATGAATTAAATCAAATAAGAACTTATCAATTTTGACTTGTTCCAATATATTATTTTTCCATGTTCTTCTCCATGTTCCTGAAAATATAAAGAAAACAATCAATTCACTGTCATTTCAATGGTAAAAAGCAGAAGAAGATAAAATCATTCCTAAGTTTTTACCTCAATATGTACTCTAATGTAGTCAAACATGAACGGATGATAGGGACAACTAAATTTGACCAAAATAAACCCTTAATACTAAATGATAGGGACAACGGTCGTCGACGTGACAATGAGCAACGATGCTAGTGCCACGATAATTTGATGCACCAGAAACCATACATCCTTCACACCTTTGAGATTGGTTGTAAATTTACCATTATAACAACAATAATAGAAACAATATTAATAACTAAGTAATAATTTATAATAAACATGTTTAACTATTATCATTATATCATAACACGGGTTTCTCATTACATCATTTCTTAATTGACGGAACTGTCCATTATATCAACCAACAATCTTTATTCAAATATAAAAAGATTCAAAAATTTACAAACAGAAAAATGAGGACTACTTTGTCATTGCAACATCGTTAGCAGCCAATCTGTGTGACCGTTAATAATGACCATGCGGAGCCCACATTTCCTAACTCCCACTTATTATGATTAGCCAAACAGGTCTCATAGTGGCAACCAGCTGTAACAGACAATAGCATTTCATGTAGTTTCACACCTCACAGGAGGGTCAAAATGTCTTTTGATAATCCATTTTTTTCTTTTCTTTTCCTTTCTTTTCTCAGCTTTGGTCTGTTTCTTACATACTCTCTCTCTCTTTGTTATGTTCCCTCCTTCTAGAATATAAATTCACGAGAGAAACACGAAAATCTTTCGTTTCCGGAGAGAAAAAAACTTGGGACGGTGAAATTGGAGGGTTTTCCGGGATCCCAAGGCTTCTTGGTTCAATTTACGAAAAGAGAACACCACCCGTTGTTGAATCTTAAAGCTTAATCAAATCGTAGAGAGAGAAAGAGAGAGACCCAGATAGGTGAATAGCGTTTAGAGAGAGAAAGGTGAAGTGGGGTTGTCTAAGTTTGTACCTTGTGTGTTTGTTGTGTGTGGTGGGTGAAAGGGAAAGATGACAGATGTGGTACTGCATATATACGATGTGACGAATAGTGGATCCGAGAAAACCAACAGCACCATTGTTCAGATCAACAAGATCTTCAAGGATGGGATTGGTCTTGGTGGCATCTTCCACAGCGCTGTGCAGGTTTTGTTCCTCCTCTAAATTCGTAGAAATCAATGTTTCTGTTTTTTGTTGTTGTTGAGGATTCACACTGTTTATTGGATCTGGTTTTTCTTGTTCTTGTTTTGTGGGGCACTTGATTGGGGGAGTGTAATTGTCCAATGTGTGACTCTTCTGCTATATTTAGAATTTCATTTATTTTACCTTGTTAATTTTTAGGGTTTTGATATTTTTTTTTTTTTGGTGTTGTTTGCATGAAGCAGTGTAATTGAGATTTGGGATACAGCAAATTAACTTGGTGTCTAAGTGATTGTTAGTTATGTTAGTTATGATGAGAGTTTTGATATTGCTGGTATCTGTGGTGTAGCTATTAATATTCATTCATTGTTCAGCATGTATGTATTACATGTATGCTGTCGGATTGAGAGGATGGTAAATTGTATGTCAGAGATATACTAGATGCTGCTTCTATTTGTTTCTATCTTTATTGTATAATAAAGTGGGGTACCTTGGATTATTGTGGCAGTTAAGTGTTTGAGGTGGTTTTTAGGTCCTGTGGAGTGTGGTTGTAACTGGCTTACTGCTGTGGTGTGAAAAGTGATCATATTGAAATGAAGAGAGAAATTTGAGATATGGACACTGGCTAGTAGAGGTTATGTATGATATGGCTGCAACTGTTGTGATTGGGTATATATATCTGCTTCTGGGAAAAATTAGAATGGAAATCTTTAGTATCATTTGTTGACAATGAATTCACAGGCTATCTACACCCGGATAATTTAGGATCTGTTCTAGCTAAGTTGAATTACGCTATTCTTCTCTGACTCGGTATGTGCTGGTCATTTGTTATGGCTGGCTTGATCCAGTCATGTGAAATCTCGAATTGCATGACCTAGAATAATCTAGAGGAATATAGGACTTGGGAAGAGGTATGAACACGTTTATTAGGCATGCTCAATGCTCAAAGCAAGGCGACATGTGACAGGAGTAGTTACATATGAGGTTAACTTACCTTGGAACGATGAATACCACCGGACATTTTTCTATGAGCATAATTTTGTAAAATAAAACTCAAAGTTCTTCGTAGACTTTTAATCTTCTTTATTCTAAGCACAATAAACTAAGAGTGGTGTGAAACACCTTTGTTTCTGTGACTTGTACCCGTTAATCCTTAATTTGGGGATTTTGTAAGGCAATTTTAACTCATTTACTTGAGATACTAAGTGTAGGAAACTATAAAAATATGACTCTTCTCATTGTTGATCTTATTATATGTTAATTTGGCATTCCCAGTCTCAGATGGCAAAAGGAACCTATCTTTTGTTTTTACTGACTTCTATTTAGTAAATATGGTGATGAAGTCTGTTTGTTTATTTATTTTTTCTCAAGGGAAGGAAAAGTGAAGTATCAATATTTGACTTTTCATTGATATTGTGGTTCTGCTTAAACAGAAACTGTCACCTTCATGATATTGCTTTTTTGTTGTTTATCTGGTCATATAGTATGCTTGCATCTTTTAGGTCATTTTTTTTTTCATTGACTCACTTCTGCTTCCTTGACCTATGGTATGCCTGCTGTTTAATCTTGTGCTGACATATGTAAGATTGTTCTGCCGTGACAGGTTTTTGGAGATGATGAATGGTCATTTGGGTTCTGTGAGCAAGGTACCGGGGTTTTTAGTTGCCCTTCTGGAAAGAATCCAATGTATACATATCGTGAATCCATTGTTCTAGGGAAAACAAACTTTTCTATTTCCAAGTTAAACCAAGTACTGAGAGAACTCAGTAGAGAGTGGCCAGGGAGTTCATATAATCTGCTGTCCAAAAACTGCAATCATTTCTGTGATGAATTCTGTGAAAGGCTTGGTGTTCCAAAACTTCCAGGTAAACATGTAACTATGTTACTATGATATTGCTTTTATGATGTTCATTGTTATTGTTTTGCTCAATGATGACCTAATAGAATGTATCATGTAAATTCTAGTGTATGTGTAAGGCCCCAGGAATCGGTTATTCCAAAATCAAACTCAGTCATGGGTCTTCGGTTTGTAAGTCATATAGCAGAAGAAATATAAGGGGGTTGGTGCAGGGAAGTGAAATGGGATATAGAAGTGGAAATTAGCAAGGTTTTTAAAACTGGACCAGTCTTTGACCCGGTGAAAACATTGGTTCAAGGTTTAATGGTTCAACTGTAGTTGAACCATGATAGAACCGATTTTAATAATTGTTTTTTTTTTTTTTTTTTAAATTCAGTATATACAACCTTAAGTTATAATTTAAAATTTATTATTATCATCTATTTATTAAAATTATCATACATAATTTAATATATATAATATATCAAATGTTACCTTATGTACATGTATAATAAATTGTTTGCTTGTTATTTTTTCGAACTATTTAGTATTTTAAAAAATAAATATATTATATTATTTTTTTAAAAATAATTTATTTATTTATACTATAATAATGTCTTTGTACTGATGGTTGCTACGAGCTTTATTGTTTGGACAGTGAGCAAATTAAATTTCAATTTTACTTGTGCAGTGTGCATTTCGACGTTTTAAAGTTAAACTCTTGGTTAGAGCATCTTCAATGGGACTGCTTATTTGGATTTTTTTCATCACCTTTTTGTGGTCCCCATAGTGTCATGTCACTTATAAGAAACTTATACAAAATTTTGTTCCAATGCAAGAAACCACAAGAAACTCCAAAAAATCCACACAATATTTTTTGATTAAATATGATTTTTTCAGTTTTTATAAATACAAAAAAATATGAATAATTGAAGAAAATATTAAATATCAATTAAAAATAATAAAATGACATAACATTAAAACAAAATGCGTAACAATAAAAAATAAATTTTTACATAATAATAGATAATTAAACACAATAACATTGAAATAAAAAAACATAACGATGGAAAAAAAATATTACCTAAATTTGATTATTGTTATTTTCGTTTCTGAAATGTTCTCAAATATGCTCTACTAAATCTGCTTGAAGTTGACGGTGTTTTTGTTTGTCATGAACCTCTACTTTCCTTTGAAGGTATGTTGATCTAATACTAGGGTGAACACCTAAAGATACTTCGAATGTTGATGTGCTATTACCTACATTATCGTAATCAATATTATTTTGATGTGTCACGTTCGTTCTCGACAATCATGTTATGCAATATGATGCATGCATAGATGATATTCTTCATTTTAACAACATTCTAAAAACGTGCCGGATCACATATAATTATGAATCGAGATTGGAGCACTCCGAATGCCCGTTCTACATCCTTTCTTGTCGATTCTTGTCGTTGAACAAATAATTTTCGCTTTTCTCCTTGTGGCATTGAGATGCTCTTCACAAATGTAGCAAAGTCTGAATAAATATCATTCGCTAAATAGTATCCTAAATTATATTGGGTTCTATTCACTGTGTCTTGCATTGCGGGCGCACGTGTTGACAAAACTTCATCAAACACATTAGATCCATTTAACACAGTAATGTCATTATTTGAACCTGTGGTGCCAAAAAATGCATGTCAAATCCACAAGTCTTGTGATGCCATGACTTCTTCAAGAATGATTGTTGGATTGCGATGATCACCTCGACAAAATTGACCTTTCCATGCAACTGGACACTTTATCCATTCCCAGTGCATACAATCAATGGAACATAACATACCTTGATATCCGTGTGCCTCTCCCATTTGTAGTAGTTGTTCGGTGTCTTCGTTACTTGGTCTCCTCAAGTACTCATTCCCAAATATGGTGCAGATGCCTGATACAAATCGCTCCAAGCATTCCACCGCAATTGTTTCACCCATTCGAACATATTCGTCCACGTTGTCAGCAGGTGAGCCATAAGCCAATATACGAAGTGCAGTTATGCACTTTTGTAACGAAGATAAGTCTTTTCGATGCAGTGCATCGAATCTCATTTGAAAGTACTCATCATGATTGCTGAGCCAGTCTACAAAACACATGCCTTCGCATACGAAACCTTCGTCGGAACTAAATCTCTGTGTACACAGGATTTACTGAGAAATAGTCATTAAACAATCGATCATGACCTTCTTCACGATTTCGATTTACCACTCTTCTTCTTTGCCTACGCCCAACGGTGTTACCATGTGGTTGTTGTTGGCTCTCAAGTATCAACCTAATGCTTTCTTCATCGGTGTTATCTTCCAATTCCTCATCTATCATTTGATCTAAAACTTCATCTAAATCGATGTTTGTTTCCATTATATGGTATCTTAAGTGTTTGAAATCAGAGAGAAATATTGCGTAATTTGTATGAGAACACGTGAAAATGATGAAACATTGGACATTTATATAGCTTCATTTATAATAGTTAGTTTTATAACGGCTAGTTTTAAAACATAACATTTTGAATATAAGATACAACAACAACCTACATTGTTAAAAATAAATATCAAGCACAACATCATCATCACCGATTCGAACATAAGAACTAAACTTTTAATTGAACAGTTTTTTCCTAATATGGTCACAATACTTTTCATGGTCTTGGCGTTGCTGTTCCGACATGTTGGATGTATCCTTCATGAGGATTTCATACTCCATACATCTTTCCTATTCTTGCATACGCCTTTCCTGTGTCTCCTTTAACTGAATAAGTTTTAATGTGTTTGCATTCTTGTTCTTCATTACACTTTCTATGCCAGATGAATAGAAAGTGTTAGAAGCTTCTTTTCCTTTACTATTTCTTTTTGCTGTTTTTTGTCAAATTGGACGAGACATTGGCGATGGCGTATCATATTCTTCGACTTCAATGGATGTGTTTGGGTTACAAGATGACGAGTAATTTACACTAGCATAAACCTTTGTTCTTTTTGAACATTTTGACATAAATTCTTCATCGAATTTTGGTTGATCCTTCAACAACAACCAAGCATGCTCAACCTCAAATTTTTTACCTGTATCTTGTGAATAAATCATGAACATCAGTCATAACATACTTCTCTGAACTTTCGCTTCTCCAATGTTTATCTGCTTGTTTATAGCACCTGTTAAACTTTTGAACTGTAGGGTGGATCCTGTTCCATCGAGATTTTAATTGAGTCTAGCTTCTTTCCCGCGTAGACACACATCATCGTTGTTGTATACATTCTTTATCCTTGTCCAATATTGCTTTGATGTTTGGTCGACTCCTATAATTGAATCCTTTGACACATTAAGCCGCGATCGAACGAGAATCACATCTTCTTTCACTGAGAATGCTGGTTGTCCTCATCTAGTTGAATATTGTCTACACAGATTGTTGATTCAACTTCATTGCTAGGGGGTGAAATATTTGATAAAGAAGGCCTACAACACGTGTTTGGATTGGTAGGGGGTGATGGTTGACTACAAAATTGTGGATTTTGAGAACTACCACTGATAGGTGGCTCTACATTGGATGAAGGATGATTATACCACATGTGTGAGGGTGGTGGATACATAACATATTGTGGTGAATTTTAAGAATTTTCACCGGTATGGGGTAGTGGTGGATACATAACATATTGTGATGGATGTGGTGGATTTTGAGAATTTCACTGGTAGGGGGTGGTTGATTTTGCAAATAATTGTAAACATTTTGATAATTATACTGATTGAGATCCATTTCAGAGAAAATAAAAAAGATTGAAGATTGATAGAAACAAAAAAAATTGAAGTGTGGATTTTGTGTGCAAAAGTTTATGCATATCACCCAAATTTATAACGAATCACATAATTATTATTTTTCTACCAACGGCTATTTTTTAACGTTCATATGTACTTTTTTCTCTCTCGTGCAATTCTTTTTTTTTTTTTTAAAAAAAAATTCACCCATAGCCCGTCCATGCGTCCCTTCTTTCTCCTTTCTCCATTTCTCCAGAAAGTTCCATGCGTGCTTTCTCTCTTCTCCACGTGTGGCTTTCTGTCTGCCCACTTCTCCACTCCTCTTCTTTCTCTCTTCTCCACTCATCTTTCTCTCTCCCATAGTTCACTGCTTTCTTTCTTCTCCACGCCTCTTCTTTCTCTCTTCTCCACTCCATGACCCTTCACTCGTGCACGGCCTCTTCCTCGAGCCACCACCGTTGGCTCGCAGCCTCTTCCTCGCGCCACCACTATCGCGGTCCCTTCATTCGCGCATGGCCTCTTCCTCGAGCCACCACCATCAGCCGTCGCAGCCTCTTCCTCGCTCCACCACTGTCGCGCGGCGTGGCCTCTTCCTGGTTTGTTGTGCTTTTGTTGGTTTTTGTTATTTTCCCTCTTTTTTTTACGGAGTATGTTGATCTGCATAATATTATTTTGTTGTTAAGATTCAGTTTCTTATATAGGAAGTGCTTCTCTTTCTTCAAGAAACCGTTCTGCCACAGAGGCACTCTCCAGTGCACAATTTCTTCATGGAACAGGTTCTTCAACTGAAGGAACCATGGAAGCACTCCCCGTTGGAGATGCTCTTAGCTAGAAGATGATCCTTCCACGACCTTTCATTTCAGATTGGTCTTCCCTTTCACTTTCAAGTTTCTTTTGAAGTTGGAAAATGCAAGACTAGCGGTGAAGCTGTGCGCACCTTCAGCTTTCGCTCTTGTTCTTCTTCATGAACCTTCCGTCTTCAGCTCGCCATTCTTAATCCTTTTCGTTGCAAATTTTTGGCTCACATTCATCTCTTCGCGGCAAATCTTTGGCTCACATTCTTCTTCTCTTCAAAAACTTTTGAGCCTTTTTTTTTTTTTTTTTTAATTTTAAAAGTTGCCTTTTCACGAAACGGGTCAAACCACTCAAACCGCCGGTTTGCACGGGTTTTCCTGGTTCTTCACTGGTTCGTGAACAAGCGGTTTTAAGGAACATCCGGACTGGACAGGTAACTGATTCCCAGTTGAACCGGTTCAACCGGCCGGTCCGGTCCAGTTTTGAGAACCTTGGAAATTGGAGATCCCATATGTATCTCCTTAATATGAATTCGGAAGACAGGTAGTGGAACGATGGGAGGAGTTAGTTGTTGTGCTTTTCTATAAGTATTGTGGAGTTGGACTAGCTCTGTGGGTACTGCAGAATTCATCTTTGTAATACATTCTTTCTGAATGCAATTTTTTCCATCTTTTACTGATTTCGGACAGCATGCTAGACTTTACCCGTAAAGTTTCTCTGTTTGAGATATTGTTTCTCCCAGTCAACTATGATACTTATCTTTGAGGAAACCCGATTCCAGTTAGATAGTTATATGCTCATTATCATAATGTAACCCAAGTTCCATTCTATTGGCTTTCTTACTAATTTTGTATACTAGAAAAATAACATATCTATTTAGATCAATATGCATTTTATTTTAAGAAAAAAATGTTGCTAGCTCGGATTGCAAGTGTGTCATTTGAAACTAGGGAGTGGAAGTTGTAAAATGATATAGTTAAGGCAATTGGTGTTATAGGGCAGGGTGATAGATATGCTTATACCTGAAGAATGAACTTGGTAGTTTCAGAAGTACTTGCACTTGCACCCAATGTAATTGGGTTTTAGGGTATATAAGATAATTTCCCTCTTGTTTTAAATTTATATGCTAACTTGCTAAGTGAAGGAGGTTTAAGCATTGATCCTTCCATCTTGTGAATTATTGCTTCTGTGCATTACTTTTCTGTTTCCACTGTGTATTCTTACAGCTTCCATGACAGGTTGGGTTAATAGGTTTGCCAATGCTGGTGATACTGCTATGGAAGTGGCTGGAAATACAGCATTACGGGTAAGAAACAAATTTAAAATCCAGACTTATGGTCTTGTCTTGTGTTAACTATTTTATAGAATTATCTCACCAGTCATCACAACCTGGCTGTTGTGTTTCGGCTCGAATGCTTAAATTACATAGTTATTAGTATTGGCATATCTTGAGAAACTCTGTATGATTGCCCTGATGATCATACCCTGGTCATTGCAGTTCCGGCAAGCTAAAACTGAGATTGTATCAGCAAGCAAAGTAGCATACCGACTCCTCTTAGGAGTTACCAATAATGTTACTAATAATGTTAAAAATGGTCCTGAGACCCCTAACAATTCAAACAGAGGAGAGTCCCCTAGACTCCAAGGTTCTTGGTTGAAAAATATTATTACTAATGGTGCAAAACCGTCCACTAGTTCAGAAGCTGAGAATCAGAACGGAGTTATGCCTCTACCGCCAACACGAGAAGATGACAAAGCATTGCTACATAGGTCATCTTAGTTATGCTGTGTATTGTAATTTTATTATTAAGTTGCAAAATGTATAACGGAATTTTACATGCTATTCATTTGTGTATCAAATGTAAAAATTTTCGTTTGTTGTTCAACTCAATTGTTATTGGTGCCTCGTGAGACTATGTTCTTTGAAAGGTACTTGTACTGTTTTTCTCTTTTTCCTATCTGACTTGATCAAACTATATTCACACCCAGTGGTTCAAGTAGGCGTGTCCATGTTTTGTCTCAGTGCAGTAACCTGTCACAAAATCCAAATTTTGATGAGTTTGAATTTATATAGTGGATTTGATGTATTTTGATTTTAGTTAAAAAATATTTTTTGTTATGGTAAATATGAAAATGTTTAGATTTAATTTTTATAAAAAAAAATTATTTTTTTTGTTTTTATAAAATTAAAATGTATTATTTTTTATTTGGATTATATGTGTTACTTTTTTAATCTAAAATTTAAAATTATGATTTGTGAGAGATAAAAATCGTTACAAATAATTTTTTTTTTTGCAAGAACCAGTGGCGCCCCACCCAGCACCGTCAAACACCATGACCACCGCAGCTCCAACCAAACAATAACCTCCTTGCACTCCATTCACCACTATTCCCCTCTTATTCCTCTTCCACTTTCGCACTTCCCACCACCACCGGTAACTACCCTTCACTCTTCTTTCTCCTTAATTTCTCTTAATTTCATTTTGTTGTTTTTTCATTCTTAATTTTCTCGAAATGTTTCAGCTTCAAGAGTACGCGTGATTCCCTTGAATGGAGTTTGAATCTCGACACCGAAAAGGAGGACTGACGCGGTGGTTGTCTCTGCCGCTGATGACAACGTGAGTTCGCTAGCGGAGAACAGGTCGACGCCGCTTCCTTCGACGGAGAGCGAGAAAGAGAGCGTCTCCGTCCAGAAGCTTCCGTTGGAGTCAAAGACGGGATAGTGTGAGGGTGGTTGACGGGTTCGTGAAGAGGCTGGGGAGTGAGAGTGGTTGCCTAGGTACTATGCAACTCATTATAACGAATCAAAACATAACACGTGTTTGCTTAAGTGTACAATCAGCGGACACGTATAATATTTTTAATGATAATTTCTTAATTAAGTTTTTTTAAGTTATTTCATGTCGCTCTTGTATTATTTTTTATAATTTTATCATGTCATTATAATAAAAAATTTATACACAATTTTATTTTAATAATAAAAAACTCTGGAAAAACTCAAAAAAACTCATCTATATATATATATATATATATTTTTTTTTTTTAATTATAGTATTATTATCTATCATATAAATATTATTTTTTATCGATAAGAAATAATTTTTATATTTTTAAGAAGGTAAATATTTTATTTTCAAGAAATTCTCATTAAAAATGTTTTTAAATTTAAATTTATTAAAAATGATATTTAATTTTATGAGAATGAAAAAATTATTAAAATTTTTATAATAATGAATTTTAAATATTTTATTATTTTTGATACTAAAATGAAAAATATATTTTGATTTTTGATTTTTTAATAGCAGATTGAGTTATACTTCAGATCATTCTAATATGGTTAAAAGGAAAATAATTTCAACAAAACAATATTCACAAATAATATGCATCTTTTTCAGCAAAATAATATATGATTTGTCTTATTTATTACGATCAAACATACAAATGGCACAGTTTATAATTCGGCTTATCTTTAAGATAATGTAGACAACCCTTGCGTAGTGCCAAAAGTCAACAGTATGAAGCCTGTGAACTCCCGAAGAAAAATAAATCATGAACAAAGGATGTTTATTGAGTTAAGATATCCCTTTTGTTCCTTGATGTATGTGTTGGCTGCTTAAGATATGTTCATTTTTAGTTGTCCTTCCTGTGATGCTGTAGTGTTGCACATGTTTCATCTTGCATGATCTTTTGCTAACTTTATTTTAATTCTCAGTAGTCTTAGAATGGTAAAAAAAATTAAAATAATGCGTTTTTAATAAATAATTACCAAAGTATTGCAATTGAAAATGTATTTACGTATCTATTGCTGCCAAATACGTCGGAGCCAAGCGTGTTAAATCACGTCATGGTAGGGCGTGATCAGAAACAAGTCACGGGGGTGGCAGACGTGTTCATTCACGTCGACGGCAGGCGCAATCAGAGCCAAATCACGTCGTGCAGGGACGCGACAGAGGCTTCATTCACGTCGTGCAGGGACGTGTTAGGGGTCCATTCACGTCCTGTGTGGACGTGATCAAGCACTATTCACGCCACACAGGGACGTGATTCAGCAACTCTATATATATGCCCCCCAGCCATCCCACACTGCTTGCTACTCTCTCTCTATATATTATTTTTCTCTGGATTCTCTCTACAAAAGGCAAAGGCTTAGTGTGAGGAAGAAGGTGCAAAAAAAGCTCTATAAACCAAGTAAGTCATGTTGAAATATTTTTTATTTTATTTGGGTTACAATGTTACTAGTTAGTGACTTAAATTGTTAGTGTTATTAGATTATTAGTTAGTGTGTTAGACTATGAAGTAGGTGAGGTGAGGTTAGTTAATTTTTGAAATTGCATGATA
>PYAF01006011.1:310410-323107 GCA_007407185.1 Glycine tomentella | reverse complement strand
CTAGGTCTTAACCTACATAAACAACTAATCAAAACCTAGGTCATCAAACTTTTGTTATAATAAGTAACTATTTCTAACCTAAGTCAATAACAATTTTGTACATGAATATCAATTATCTATGACAATAACACAATATATTTCATGTAATTTAAAATTAATACGTACATTTGCAATTACTTATTTAAACTACAATAATTTAATTTTTTTTTTCCCATAACTAAGTACTCAAAACATAAGTCATAAAACCTAGGTCACCAACTATGTCACTTAAATCTAGGTCATACATTACCTAACTAATTAACGAAAATCTAGCTCATAATTCACGTAATTAACCAATAATATTCTAACAAAATAAATAATATTTGAGCATAGTATCACTTACTTGACTCAGAGCTTTACAATTGATACAATGAACATCCACAACTTTGCAAATTTTAAGTGGGCTGAGGGGGCTGATTTATAGGGCTGTGGGGGGTTGAATTACGTCCATGCATGACGTGTTTAATCACGTCCATGTGCAGGACGTGTCTAGGGCAAAGTCACGTCTGCACAGGACGTGTTTCGTGCCCATTTGCGTCGCACCAGGACGTGTTTTAACACGTCTAAATTGGATGTGTTTTAACACCTTTTCCTCATACGCATTTGACAGCAGTAGATTCGTAAATAGCTTTCAAATGACCATATTTTGGTAATTTTTTTTTAAAAAAGCATCATTTTAATTTTTTTGTCGTCTTAGAATTATTATTTCACTTATTATTAATAATAATAGTGGTAATAATAATAATAATAATAATAATAAATTTACTTGGATAGAGTATAATATGTAAATTTTATTATAATAAATAAATAAATATTAAAAAAATATTTATACCATATAATTAAAGTAAATATATATATCAAATGAGAAGATGAACCTTAACACAATAATAAAATTGTGTTTGGGTGATTTATTGATTATAAGTTCGAATTCTGAAAAAATCTCTTATTTTTTTAATATATATCAAATGACCTAAATAAATTTTAATAAACATATTATATAATAATAATAATAATAATAATTAACACCTTAGTACACACTCTTTGAATACTCAAATCTATAGTGTATATATTTTCAAAGCGAGCTTCTACGGTGAAGATGATAACAAATACCTATGAAACTTAAAAAAATATTGAAATGATATATAAAAGAGTTACTGATTATTAAATTAATATTATCTGTCTTAGCATATCTTTAATATGAAAGATGTAAATTACTTGTATGGGCTTATCAATAAAATATTGAATGACTGCATTGCCTTCAGAGTTATTTAAAAGAAATAATAAATATATTTTATGGATAATAGGAAAAGGATTTTTCTTGGAAAAGGGTTATTAGTTGCGGGCAAATGCCTTGCACAGTGCACTTCATGAACAGCAGGAGATTAATTATTCTCATCAATTCTTACTTTTCTCGGAAAAGGGTTTTTCTGTGTCGTAATTCGCTGCAGAGACTTCACGATTACATTCGTTGGGATACGGAGTTATTACTTGTGTTTGTTAAAATATCAACTGCAATTTACAAATTATTCGTTATGTTATTATTAATTAATTTACTTACATCAAAAGATAATTTAAATCAAATTAAATTAGACCTACAATATCATTGAATAATTCTAATAATAATAATAATAATTATTATTATTGACAAAACTTAAAAATATGTAAATCTATGGCACATTAATATGAAATTCATTTGTTATTAGTGATAATTTTAACTAATTTAGTCATATTTAAATTTAATTTTTTTATAATATCTTAAATAAAATTAGAAATATAAGTGAGACTATAAATAAATATATTTTCTCTTTTTGAATATTGTCTCAACCTTTATTCTATTTTAAAGAACTTAATTAACTTATGTTTATCTCAATAAAATTATTTAATTTTATAAACATATTTAAAGCATGCTCATAACTATAATGACTCGTACGAATGCACATGAATCATACTAGCTATGCGAAAAAATAGTTACAACTAAAACATTAGTCAATGTTTTACCTAATTCCCCCTCATTTTTAGACTATGATGATTTACAATTATGTATTGTTTATCATATTTTTTGTGTGTTTAATTCAATGCTTGAGTTCAAAACATAGTTTTAAAACTAGAATCAGTGATGGATCTAATTAAGGTACTGTATCAATCACATGACTTTATTTTTTAGTTTATTTTTAATTATGTTTTTTTACTTCTTTAACAAATATGAGTCAATGATCAAATTAATGGGTCAATAATTGAATTGTATAGCCTAATTTTTTATTTTATTTTTCTTATTAAGATTTTATTTACTTCTTTGACAAATCTTCATATTTAACCTTAACCATTCAAATAATTATTCCTAATCTAATCACTCATAATGTTGGTTCACCAATACAACAACTACTTTTTTTTTTTTTAAATCCAACTAAGGCCTTAAGATTATTATTATTGTTTAAAAATGATTAGCGTAAAAATATGTTTTTAGTCCTATACTTTCCGTCAAGTTTGGTTTTAGTTAGTCGTTATACTTTAAAATCAACCATTTTGAACTCAAAATTTAAATAATATGTTGGTTTACTCCCTCCATATAATACAAATGGTTGATTTTAAGGATTAAAATCACATGATTTTCAAAGTTTAGGGACTAAATACACGTTTATTTAAACCAAATTTTACTAAAAAATTATAGGGACCAAAATGGTGGATTAGAAATAGAGGGACTAAAATCAAATTTTACTAAAAGTAAAGAGATCAAAATCATATTTTATCAAAAAATAAAATTTTAAATAAACAACACAACTTATATTACAAAATAGGAAATCATTTCCTGAATCTCTTATTTGCTTCCTGCAGGTCTTTTTGGAATGTAATTTTACATTATGGAAAGACCTTTTCATAATGTAGAATAAGCTCGTTTAAATTTATTTGTTTAAAAAAAATACTTATTTTAATAAAATAAATTACTTTCTATTTTTTAATGTTTGTTTAAATTACTTATTTTAAACTAAAATAAACTGGTCCGTTAGAAGTGTTTATAAAGAAGTTTATTTAAACATATATAAGTCATTTTTCATAATTGAGGAACTAAATAGATGTTGCCAATCTTTCGGTGATCAAAGTAATGTCAAGCTCCATTTTTCAATGCGAGTATGATATTTGACTATGTTAATCCTTCCCTCCTTAGCGTTTTGAGTATAACACACTAATTACCTTACATCTATATAGTTTCCACCATCTGATTATAATACGGTCACACCTCGTTTTCTGCATACTTACTTATTATGCCGCGTACTCAGATGTGAATGAAGTGTTCAATGAATCAATGGGGATGTGCAACTAGCATTTCTCTTAGAGTAGTATTGTTCCCACAAGTGTCTGTTCTTCAAAGGAATTCCTTTGTGAATAGGCTACCCAATCACTTTGATTTAAAGGTAGAAACACCAAAGTTAAAGATGTTCCAAAATTGAGGATATGAACTGTTTCTTCTATTCTCTGAAGCACTTTCAATCTACAAACGTTACCATAAGAAAGGTGACTGTGTCCATGATGAATCATAAGGAAAACCATCAACACCTGCCTGCTATGATGCAAAGTGAACTTATACTGCTACAGCCATAGAAGGACAACATGCATTTGAACTGTTCTGCATTATAGTTTTCTTCTTTGACTAATAATTATACCAACAAAAATAAGTAATGAACCCATTAAAATAAGATAGACAGGGGGCAAGCTTATGCACAGCATTACAGTAAAAATGAAGAGTAATGCATCATTAAGGATTGATCCATTCAATTTATGGGCCTTAGTATACAATTAGATTTATTTATTTATAGAGTATGGATAGTGTTATGCTTTTATGAACAGAGATGTCTAGCAGAATTGTTAGTACGTTGATGTTAGATCAAAAGCTCTCTCTAAGGTATTTATGGGAGAAATACCTCTGGAATATTGATTACCATGCACTTTAATACCAGCCAATGGAGGTGAGATGTGTGCACAGTGCTAACGAAAAAGTAGAGTAGAGAGAACGTGTACCTTTCTCCATGAGTGTAACTCCTATTTATAAGAAAGTCACCTCCAATGTTCGTTGATGTCTCCTTCCGGTTTACTCGGCTAAAATCTCTAACTGTTGAGATCATGATATCTATCTATTGTAATCCTCTTCACCAGTTGTTAGTGCCTAGTTTAGATCTCCTTGATTATTGTTAAGATTCTGACATTGGATCCTTAGTGGGCCTTTCTGTGATTAACACTACAAGGCACATATATCGAATCCGTAACAGTTGCCCCCAGCCCGGTAATCTGGTAGTCCGAGTTGTCGGGGTGTATATTATATTTACCTTGAATTTTGATCGTAAATTATTCCCAAGTATTCAAGCCGAGTTGGATTCCGATCATGAATTTTTTTTCCTTCTTGTGATTGTCAATCATCCGGGTTCCAGGGTTTATCTGTTTTAATCGCCAGGTTTTTCCCCTAACCCGGACTACTACGAGAAAAGTATCTCGGAGGGCCGGTACAACATTTATATCCCGAAGGACCGGTACAACATTTATATCAGTTGATATATTTTCATCTCAAAGTTGGATCCCGATTTTTCATGTATTTCGGGTTGTTTACCTATTTGCATCCGTGACTGTCCATATCTGAGTAGTGCATGCGTTTCGGTTCCCCTGGATTTGTATAGTATTCCCCCAGATTTGGACATACGCGGGGAGCCTACATATCTCGGAGCAGGATCTGACGGTTACGCTTGTCATATCATTTAATGTTGTGTCATTTCATACTGCGTGCTAATTATGAAGTTTGAATTGATTAGACTTTTTTGCCCCCAGATGTCATGCTTCGCACATGCTTGACGGTTACGCGACCTTTTGCACGATCTGACGGTTACGTTTGCATTGATCCGACAGTTACATCTTCATATGTATCCGATGGTTACACGACGCTTCCCTTGATCTGACGGTTACATTTGCATCCTATTCTATGCTTATATATATCTCCTTTCATTCTCATTTGCATTTTCTTGTTCTATTGTCGCTTCTTTCTGAGTGTTATGTGTTTCGAGCCTTCATCTTTGCCATTTCCATCACTTCGTCTTCTGAGCTTTAAGAAATCTTCGCACAACAGGTATCCCCACTATCATACATTTCTTATTTGTGCTTTTATTTCGATTGCATTCTGTTGGTTGTTCTTGGGGTACTTTCAATCTTGGTCATTTTCTGGTCTGGTTTCTTTGTTGTTTCTTTGTTGCAAGTATTTCGATTCTTCGAACAGTTTTGTTGCTGCATTTTGTTTCCCTTATCTATAATGAGAATTTCTCTCGAAGAAGAGGCGAGACTACGCCAAACCATTCCCCCTAGGGCTGGGTATTGGTTATTTGGTTTGCCCCTTCCTGAAGAAGAAAGGGAGTAGGCTCTGCTTCGCTCATATGCTGGTGGGGTTAGCAGAAAAGGGAAAATTAAATTTCCCGAAAACAAAACTTCTTTACCTGAAACCAAAACTCTTTAAGGCATTAGGGTTTCCTCCATACATTCTTATCCTTTTTCTCAAGGTTCTGAAGTGAAGAACCCTCATTCTTCATTATCCCAAAATAGTATAATCCTTTCCTCAGAACCTGGTTTAAAAACTTGGTTCGAACCATGCTTTGATTGCGTCTTTGAGAGCGGCCCTCTTCTAGGGTATGGGTGTGATTCGATGGCTGAGTCACTGCTCGGGTTTTGTCGCCACAACCTGATTTTTGTCTTTGAATCGGTTGTCACCAAGTCAACTAAAGTCATGTCTGTGCCGAGTAGTGCTTCTGATTCTGCCAAGCAACTTGATGAATCTGAGGATATCATTCTTGTTTCAGATGATTCTTCTAGTTCAACACACTCTCCTTGCAATCAAAAATATCTTTCTTCAGGTATGTTATTGTCTTACTTATTCCATTTGTTTGACGTAGGTATTTATGGGCCTATCATCGGAACAAGTTGCCGAGTCCCAATCCGCTGAATCACAACCCGGTTCCCCTTCTCATGCCTTGTCTTCTAAATTTCCATGGGTGACCTGGGAAGTTCTGCGAACGTTGTTTGAGCTTAACTTAGAGGACGTTGCTGCACTTCCTGTTGGGAATCAGGAATTTTTTTTACCTGCGTCCCCCTGATAAGGAGGAGCCTATTTGTTCTTCGAGGGAGGGGAGTAACTCCTCTTTTTTCTTTTTCTACAAAGATGTGATAACCCGAATAGGGATCCGATTTCCCTTGTCCGAGTTTCAGATGAACATTTTGAATCACCTTCATGTAGCTCCCTCATAACTGCATCCAAATAGCTAGGGCTTCCTTAAAGCTTTTGAGCAATTTTGTGAACATTTAAAAATTCCCTGTACGGTTCCTCTTTTCTTTTATTACTTCACTGTTCAAACTGGTAGGACAGGCAAGGAACCCCCAAATAAGAAAGGATGGATTTCCGTCCGGGGTCATATAGAGCATAAGCTCTTTCGTGTGTATATATTCTTTTAAAAATTTCAAACACAAGTATTTCAAGGTTGTTGCTGAACCCGACAAACAACCTTTTTCCTTTGTTCTGTTGACTTCCAGGATGTAGAGTAGAAATTTCTGCTCTATTGGTCCCATACGCACCATGACTTTCCACCAGCCAATTGTTATTTTGAGGAAACAGGTTTATCTGACACGGATGCTTTCGCGATTACCTGGATAGCTGCCTATATAGAAGATCACGGTCACCCCAATTTTGCTTCCTTTATTCGCAATAGTTGATCCGGGTCTCTCAGAATCGAGTATGATTATATCCATTTTTAATATGAGTGTGTATAACGTTGCTTGCTTTAATCATTTCTTTACTTTTCTTTTGCAGTTGTCGATATGGGAAAGCAGTCAGTGACCCCCAACCCGGATTCTGTGTAGATAAAACAGTGCCGCCCAGCTCAGCTTCCGGCAATCCCTCGACCGCCAAGCCACCAAGGCGACCTCGCCCCCCTCTTTATCTCACCGCTTTAGTGCCGGGGAAAGGTGCTAGGGCCACTGGTTCTGGGTCAAAGAAACATAAGCTTTCTGAGGCCCAAAAGGGTAAGGCTGTAGAAACTGCCTCAACGCTTGCTCCAAAAACCCAGAAGGAGAAAAATCGTGATACTCCGGCGACACCTGCTCCCGTAGTACCTTCACCTGAGCTACTTGCCCCTTCACTAGCTCAGGAAACCTCTGCTTCCACCATAACTGAATTGTTACCCGGATCCCTTTTGGGATAAGGGTGTTACTGAGGAACTTTTCGGTGTTGTTCGTACGCTTAAGCGCTTCGTGGATTCAGTTCTCTTTTCGGATGCTGACATTCAAGAACTCAGCATTATAGAGCTTAATACTATGAAGTGTGCATCCCTGGTTCAGAGTTTGGTGACTATGAATACCAGGTTTGCGAGAACTGTCAATGAGCTTCAAGCATCCAGGGAGAAAACAAGAGAAACTCATGAGGAACTCCTTATGGTTCAGAGTACGGCCTCAAAAGAACTCCAATCATCCTGTGCTGAAGCCGAGAAGATTCACAAAGAACTGCTTGTATCCCACGAGGAAGCAAAGAAGGCTCGTGAAAAATTGCTTGGGACTCAAAATATTGTTGTAAAGTTGAGGTCTGATGTAAATTCTTTGCGGAAAAGGAATGCTGTCACGACCCAAAGTTTTAAAGATTTGGAGGTGTTGTATGTTAAGCAAAGTCAAACACAGAAGCAGACTGAGGCTGAGTGTAAGGTGCCAACCTTCTTCAGCGGTGGAGGGGTCCTTTAATAATACGCTAGAGCAGATTCGTTTGTTGAACCCTAGGATTGAGCTTAATACCTCAGGTATGCATTTTAAATCATTCGTTAGTGATGGCAAGTTAATGTCCCTTCCTTCTGCTTGTGAGGATTCAATGACTGAACTAGATGAAGGTCAAAACCGCAGAGAGGAGGAAGTGACTCCTGCCAATCAAGTTGATGACCAAGCTCAATCTCAGTTAACTTGAGT
Source organism: Glycine tomentella (assembly GCA_007407185.1). Lineage (NCBI taxonomy): Eukaryota > Viridiplantae > Streptophyta > Magnoliopsida > Fabales > Fabaceae > Glycine > Glycine tomentella. Next base: position 315,097 of record PYAF01006011.1, on the reverse strand, counting down.
TTGTAATCTTGTTCTTTTTCTTTGTTAGGGTCTTTGCGCCCCGTTTGTATTGAACATGGTCGGGCTTGTTCCCGGTTTACTCTGTTTAACATATTTGACGTTGTGCTTATACTCGTTCTTTAATATTTTGCTTATTAACGCATGAATCTATACTATATTGGATTTTATTAAATGATTTGGCCAAAATCATGTATTTTTCGCAGCCTGCATGAATATTCGTCTGGTTTCAATGACCAGTCATTATATTGTGCAAAGATTCATTTCGTCTTTTGCCACATGTTCCGGGTTATCATCCCTGAACTTAATCCAGACAAAGATTAGTTTGCTACATGTAGACGTTTGATTTTTTGAACAACTATATCTGATCAGGGTTTAAATAGCATACTTTATTTTTGCCAAGAAAATAATTTTGATGCATCATATACCCGAAAGTTTTTATTACTTCATGTGTCTTTCATACCCCGGTAATGATAGCCGATTTCCTTCGTTAACATATTGCAAAGTTTTAATAAAGACAAACGTGCTTCATTTATTTGGAAACTTGCTATAAACTGGCTCGTGATCCTACTTAAAGGAATAACACTATTGCCAAATTATGCTTACAAATCCTACTTAAAGGAATTTTGCTGAAACCACGGCTTATTGATCCTAAAAAAGGAAAATATTAACATTACTTGCCGAAACCACGGCTTATTATTTCTGACAAAGGAGAAATATTGACCTGGGATGAAACTATGGAACCGAATCTACTATAGTATACTTTTAGCTTATCCATATTCCAGCTTCGTTTAATTGTCTTCCCGTCCACAGTTTCCAACATGTAAGCTCCCTTGTCGAGTTTCTCTGTAACCCGGTAAAGTCCTTCCCAGTTGGCTACTAACTTTCCATGTCTGGCATTTTTGTTTCAATGACCGCTCATCGAAGTACTAGATCCCCCTTGTCGAAGTTCAAGGTCTCACTCTCTTGTTATACTTAGCGGCTGCAATTGTTTTGTTGCTAAATCTCGACAATGCGCATTAACCTGGACTTCATCGACTAAGTCTAACTCTATAGCTAGAGCTTCATTGTTCGTTTCTTCTTCTCCTTGAAGGAAGTTCTTTCTTCTCCAAGATGGTTAACCAATTTCAACTGGTATCATTGCTTCGCAACCATGTGTAATTCTAAACGGGGTTTCTTTAGTGGACGTTTAAGCGGTGGTCCTGTACCCCCATAGAACATAATATAGTTGTTCAACCCAACTAGAACCGGCTTCTTGCATACGCTTCCTTAAGCCAACTACAATCACTTTATTTGCAGCTTCGACTTGCCCGTTAGACTGCGGGTGTTCTACCGAAGCAAAATGGTGTTTGATATGGAAATCGACCATCATATCTTGGAATTGCTTGTCGATAAATTGAGTGTCGTTGTCTGTCGCAATTTTGCCTGGGATACCAAACCTTGAAATGATGTTTGTTTCGAAGAATCTTTGCACCTAAGCTGTTGTTATGGTGGAAATAGGTTCCGCTTCTATCCACTTCGTGAAATAATCCACTGCAACTACTAACCATTTCACCTGTCCTTCTGCTGCCTTGAATGGTCCCAATAGATCCACTCCCCACTTAAAAAAGGGCCATGGAGCCGAGATAGATTTTAACTCGGCAGGTGAGGACCATATTATCTTAGCATGCTTCTGACAACTTTCAAATTTTTTACTTGACTCATAGAATCAACTTTCATTGTTGGCCAATAATACCCGACGCGAAGGGCTTTACTTGCAAATGCTTTGGCTCCCAGTTTTGACAAAATATCGGCTCTGGAATTTTCCCCTCTAGGAATATGACTAACAACGACTTCATCAAATTCGAGCATGATTTCTTTTACCTTATTCAAATATTTGGCCAACAATAGCCCTTTCACCTGGTACTGTCCCTCAATCTGGACTGTAACAAGCTGGGAATTAGTAAACACCTTTAGCTTTTTCGCTCCATGTTCTTTTGCCTGCGACAACCCGACTATCAGTGCTTCATGCTCAACTTGATTGTTTGATGTCGGGAAATTTAACTGGAGGGATTGCTCAATGGCTACTCCTTCCGGGTTTTCAATTATGATCCCGACTCCACTTCCTTTGATGTTAGACGAACCGTCAATATATACTTTCCAAATGTCGTCTTCTGTTCCTCCATTAACCGGTGTTAATTCCATGACAAAATCAGCCAGCGCTTGATATTTGATAGCGTGTCGGGCTTCATATTTTAAATCAAACTCGGGCAATTGTATTGCCCAGTTGATCATCCTTCCAGCCAAATCCGGTTTATGTATCACTTGCCGAATTGGTTGATTAGTTATGACAATTATTGTATAGCCCTAGAAGTAGGGACAAAGCTTCTTTGCTGTTACCAACAATGCAAAGGCTACCTTTTCTAATCTTTGATATCTCAACTCGGAACTTCGGAGAGCCCTGCTTATGAAATAGACTGGCATTTGGATGTTGCTTGTTTCCCTCACCAAATACTGCACTGACTGCTTCATCTACCACGGATAAGTACAATATTAGTACCTCTCCGGGTTCTGGTTTTGACAATACAGGTGGAGAAGCCAGACATTTCTTTATTTCCCTGAATGCAATCTCACAATCTGGGTTCTATTTTATTGTAGCCTCTTTTTTGAGTAACCTGAAGAAAGGAAGTGTTTTCTCTGCTGATTTTGGGAGAAAACATGTTAAAGCCATCAATCTTCCTGTCAATTGTTGAATTTCATTTTTGTTTGCTGGAAACTTCATGAACAATACGACTTTACATTTGTCCGGGTTGGCTTCTATCCCTCTGTGGGTTAACATGAACCCTAAGAATTTTCCAGCCGAAACACCGAAGGCACACTTGAGCGGGTTCAATCAAATGTTATATTCCCTTAGTCTGTTGAACGTTTCTTCTAAATCTTGTATGTGGTCAGCCATAGTAGTTGTCTTCACAATCATGTCGTCTATATAGACTTCAATATTTCGACCGAGTTGGTGTTCAAAGACCTTGTTCGTCATCCTTTGGTATGTAGGCCTTGCGTTTTTCAATCCAAAAGGCATGACATTATAACATTAATTCGCCTTTTCTCCTATAAAGACAATTTTTTCTTGATCTTGTGGATACATAGGTATCTAATTATATCCCGAGTAGGCATCCATAAAGGATAGTAATTGGAACTCGGATGAGTTATCTATTAGCTGATCAATATTGGGCATTGGATAAGAATATTTGGGGCACACTTTATTCAAATCAGTATAGTTTGTGCACACCCGCCATTTGCCATTAGACTTCCTAACCAACACTATGTTAGATAACCACGTAGTATACTGGATTTCTCGTATAAACCCGACATCCAATAACTCTTTAATGTGTTCCTCTAGTACTCGTTTCCTTTTTGGGCCGAGCTTCCTCTTCTTTTGCGCCACAGGCTTTGATCCGGGATAAATTGACAACTTATGGCAACAAAAATTGGGATCTATCCCCAGTATTTCCGATGCCTTCCATGCGAAAACGTCTTGATTATTTTTAAGGCATTCAATCAGTTTGTCTTTTGTGGCCGAGTTGACCGTGTTACCGATCTTGGTGATTTGCCAAGGCTGATCCCCTATTTTCAAGTCTTCCAAATCTCTTGGTGGCTCTGGTCTCCATTCCTTGGCATCTTCCCTCATGTCAAGCTCAACCATATTCACTGGTTTTCCAGGTTAGCGTTCCTGCATATTCCTACCGTTCTTATCCCCTTGATGTATCCGAGGTGGTGAAGATGGGCCACCCTCACTATCCTTGATTGTGTTATAGTAACACTGCCGGGATTCTTTATGGTCTTTGCATATCGTCACCACTTTGTCTTTATTCCCTACCATTTTTATTTTTTGATGTTTAGTAGAGATCAACATATCCCACCTGTGGATAGTTGGCCTCCCTAAGATAACATTATATGGTGAAGGAAAGTCGGCCATAACAAATGTGACCCGTTCTGATTTAAATGCTTTCTTGGTGCCTAAGGTCATCCGAAGATCAATGGAACCTTTAGGATTAGTATTTTCTCCATTGAATCCTATCAACATTGTTTTACATGGCTTCAAATCGTCTTCGTCAATGTTCATCTTTTTAAATGCACTCCAGAGAATAATATCTGTGGAGCTGCCATTATCTACAAACATTCTTTTGACCTGGCAATTAACCAAAGTTCCGGTAATTACCAAACCATCTTCATGACCTAGCACTGTTGATTTGAAGGAATGCTGAACTAAGGGGGAGCTTTTTAAAGATTAAAGAACTTGGAATAGTTTTGGTTTTCAACATGTTTGAAGGTTTGAAGGCTTGAAGATCAAATTTATGATTCAATGTAAAAGGAAAAGAAACCTTCTGTTGATCCAAGTTTCTATATGTTTTTCATTAATAATCATTCATGCATTACATCATAAAAGCTTGAGTAATTGATTTGAAACTGAAAATTAAGCAAAGCTTTTTGGAAAAATAAGTTCTAAGTGTCTTAATCGATTACCATACATTTATAATCAATTACATTGTTCTTCAGAATGCTGGAAATGAGTCAAGAACAAATTAATCGATTATCACATCGTTTTAATCGATTATTTCAGCAGTGCATTCATGTAGATTTTAATGAGTGACTGGTTTAATCGATTACCATTTGCTTGTAATCGATTACCAAGCTATTTTGAAAATAAGAT